>CAJPVJ010001469.1:0-13828 GCA_905397405.1 Oppiella nova | reverse complement strand
CAGACTTTCACAATATTGCCAAAAATTGTCTTTAAATATAAAGTTATTAACAAAGAAAACATCAAAAATATAAATTTTCATGTTCATTTTAATACATTGAAGTAAAAATAAAATGTTTGCTTTTTGCTAACTAATACTTAAATAGAAAACCTACTTTCATGATACCTTACATTGTCATAATTTTTTTAGTGAAAGTATAGCATTATTGTCTCATTTAATAGTAATAGATCTCAATTAGAATTCCTTTTATACTAACATTAGCCGTAAATTATAGCACATATCAAAAGCACTGAACAATTATTTTGTATCTAAAAGTTTTCAATAATTCAATTCATGGCTCGCACTCAGAGCTGCTATTAATTATGACACTTGAAAATGATGTTGACTTCGATCAAGATCAATCATATATTTTTGATATGTGGGCCAACTCTACAGAGAGTTATTTGAGAGTCTCAAATCATTATCACTGTTTTTGGTAACTTATATGTGAGAGAAACGTATAGACGAATAGGGCTTACGAGTGAGAAACTGGGAGTAAATATGAGTTTATTTTTTCAGATGAAAGATAACTAAATTAAGAGCAGATTTTCAGAGCCAACGCGAAAATATCAGTTGAGATAATAAGCAGTTTTTGGGAGTTTTATCTATCCATTGGAGTGCAATAATTAACTTTAAATGTGATATACATTTACGAAAAAGTGAAAATCCATATTTTAATACCCCGTGTATTAAGCGCACAGTCAATCCCTTTTATAATAAACTTTATTAATTAGTTTCAACAGTTATTATCAAAAAACATTTGTCTGAATATAACATTTTCCGATATCTACAGTAATATAATTCATACGTGTTTTACTGTATTTCAGTAAAATGATACCTGTATTAAGTTAATATGAAATCTACTGACTATTATAGCAAAAGTGCAATACCTTTACTTAATGTAATTGACTTTTTTGAGTACTCGACACGCGATCAATGAATGGTTAATAAAGTTATACAACAATATTATAGACACAGATTCTGATACATGAATACATACAGAATATTCTGTACCATTATCTATGATATGCGGCTATAATAACAGGTATTTATTCCCAATTCTATTCACCTCTCGTTTGTTGAGTTTTTATATCGCGTTTTCATCTCATCTCACATTTTTGCTGCTGAGGTAACCAACGAGTTATGTAACAGCACCGGTATGTACCGGTGCTGTCAATGATAATTAGGCACACAATTTATGTGTCTTGGCTCACCTGTCATCAGATAGAAACCCTTATTTATTACTCCTTTGTATTTTGTGATCAACATTTTTTATTAACTAATTTATTTTATTTAAATTACTGTATAGAGTATATTAGGCAATTTTTGTAATACAAATAATGTACAGTGTATCTATAAGGTTATGAAGTTTTAAAATTTATTAAAAGTATTTTGTATAATGAGGTTTTTTAGTTTAATTCCTATACATTATAATATGATTTGCAGATATTTTAATGTAAATACAAATTCATTTAGACTCATCCGGCAGTTGAATATACCGTATGGTTATTATACTGTTTGTGAATTTAGTTATCGCTATACAGTACTTGTTATACTTTTTTTATTTATTATGAATGCGATTTTGCGTAAAATATTGTTTATACTGGTGCACTTTATTTTACTTATTTTAAAAGCCCGGAAACAGTTTTTTGAGTTCATTCAATACAAATGACATTCAAATATTGGGTATATTTTCTATAAATTAGTTTTATTCACATTCATTCAACTTTTACAATGTTTCGGTTCAATATAACAATTCATTTGTTTTATACACACATAACACTGAATTGCATTTTTGAGTGAATGTCAATAACTTTTAAATTACTTCACAAACACAAAACACGTTATAATAAATTATTTAACTCTAAAACAACATTTAAAACTTAAAATTTGTATTAATGTTTAGTCTGCATATACCAGTACAGTATGCACTCATGAAATAATAAATTTATTTAATTATACTCATTGTATAATACATACGATTGTCTGGGAATATGTTATTCAGTGGACATAAATGCATTCAATCGTATGATTTGAATGCAATGCCACTGCCTTTCCATACATTCCGCGTATGCACTCATATATTGCAATAACTATAGTATAAAAATAATTTTTAATTACTTAATATCATGAAAAGCCATACAATTAATGTTTCGTATGTAGTATAATGGCCGAGAATATATGGGTTTAGATGCGATATGATATCGGATACCAATATTATCAGCGCACAAAATAACTGAATATTATTTTTTCATGAAAACCTTATATAAATCATAAAATGGTTTTTACTTTCCGACGCTATTTATAGAAATTATAAGCATTTTTATTAAATATGGATACCAATATTATCAGCGCACAAAATAACTGAATATTATTTTTTCATGAAAACCTTATATAAATCATAAAATCGTTTTTACTTTCCGACGCTATTTATAGAAATTATAAGCATTTTTATGAAATAATTGAGACATAGTTTTCCTTTGAAGCGAAAACAATTTTATTAAAAAATCTCTAAACAAAGAGATTTCTTAATAAGTATTTAAATTCTGGATATTATATAAGAAACTCCTTTTCCCTTATCTCTGGTGTATTGAAAAGGTTATGTATTGAGTGCTCAGAGAAAAGGGTGTGTTTTCCTAATATTTTACTTTTTTAATCTCCATTTTTCTGACCATTCATTAGATTATCTTTTATATTGTCTTTTCATTAATGCATACTTAGAGCTATCATTTGAATCAAGAATTATAGATTTGTTTTCTTTGTGTATCATATTTTGTGCCCAAAGAAAACGCTCACAAATATCTTAAATTAGATTTCAATCATTAGAAAACTATTTTTCACAATATATACTATATATAAAGTTAATTATGTTTTTATTATGAAGGTTCTTGATCCAAAGGAATATTATATATATCAGATCTCATATTTGGCAAAGTCTTACATATCATAAGAATATTTAATCTCTTTATTTCAAAAACATAACTCATTTCTCATTTGATGAATTCAACTCCAGAATTAATATGAAAATTGATTAGGCTACATAAGTTATACTATGTGTATGTTATACTAGAGATTAGACTTGCCTAATAGAATTGTTTATCACTTGCGTACCCAGATTAACCTATAGCGACAACCGATAATCAATATGTTGAAATAATATTTATATCAATTCTCATTTGTGTACACAATGCATTACTCTTATGTAGAAATGCATGCCTTTGGCACTCAATTGCATACATAAATCTATACTGTATTCGCGTATAGAGATAGTTATACAACTTTATTATAAATATAGTTAAGAGTAAACACATGTGTTTGCATTACTCTTATGTAGAAATGCATGCCTTTGGCACTCAATTGCATACATAAATCTATACTGTATTCGCGTATAGAGAGTGTGCATAATATTTATGCATTATATTAATGAATATTATTATTTAATACATAAAACATTTATATGTAGTATAGCTTTTACATAATAATATATTATTGCGATTACAGTAAAAAACAAATTAAAACATTTGTGTATTATAAAACATTTGGTTAAACTGCGATCAATCCCTCATACATACAGTTATACTCCAATCCCGGACTACAAAACCCCTAAATTGTTATCCAATTTAAATAATTATTAACACAATATTTAATGTCTCATTTTATTACACATGCTATTTATTATGCGATAGCTTTTATCACAAAATCTAATTATTTTTCATACAAATAGTTTCCACAAAAGTATACATTAGACGGACTTTTAGTTTTTAACAATTTCTTAATTGTCTGAAAGTCTGGGCTTTCGATGACTCCAATGATTTGATTTTGAACTCAGCTTATTGTATAATTTATGTACAAAAAGTTACAACAAATTATATCAAATCATGATATGTTTTGAAAGGTGAAATAAAGCTATATTTGACTATTACTCCAGTTAAACTTCTCTGGCATATAATGTCAGTGAATATCTGATGTATTCACTAGTTTTTTTCGTTGAATATTCAATAAATTATTATTTCGGTGAATTTCTATATTAAATGTATTATTCAGTATAATAGCATATAATTTACAAAAACATTTGGACATCAGGTCTATGTTTGTAGACATACTTAGCATTCGTTTTGCACACAAAATGCACCAAAAATTCAAATACAGAATATAAAAATAGTCTAAATAAGTATTGCTGTACAATCTCTCTCTCTCTCTCTCTCTCTCAACTAATTCAGTAAAAACAGATTTTGCAGTGAATTGCGAAATCATATTCTGTGAGCCAAATCATGACAAACATAAAAGTCTGAGAAAAAATCAATATTTAAATCGCAATCATATAGAAATCAATTCATTAGAATATTGACCTAAAAATTGAGACAAAAACTTATAAATAAATAAAAGACAAAACCTTAAAAATAAAAATTTCATAGATTGGACTTAAAACTAATGGATATTTCATTATAGAGTTTTTATGGGCACTAAATTCGTGTTAAATATTAGTGTATAAATGTATCTAATTCTTAAGGTAACCATAAAAAGAGGCAAAAATAAAGCAAAAACTTTGTGTTAACACTATTTGCATAAAACTTACGGCTCTTTTCTGCCATTAAATTCTCATTAATGGGCAGAATTTTTTGAGACCAAACATAAGGTTCATATGGTTTTTGCCTAAATTTTTCAAATTATCCTTCAATTTAATATTCAATTTAGTGTTCAACTGCTATTCACTTCAACGGCACGAATATGTATTTTCAGAAAAATTATAAAAAATATTAATAGATTTTTATTTGAAAAATAGATTTTAGTCCATAAATTGATTGTATGTTTGCATGTTTTCGGTGAATATTTGCTTATTATAGACGAACTGATAGTTTGTTTATTATATGGATAGCGTAGACAACAAACCCATACATTATATCCGTACATATAACACAATATAACACTAAATGTGTTTTTTATGATAAAAATTACTTAAGAAAAGCAAATGATTTTCTGTTTTCCTTATGATTATTATTTTCGGTGCATTCGCGCGACTCTTCATCATAAGAGTGCATAAAAAATAATGTCTTTAAATACAATAATAATTGTAATAATGATTATTATGAGACATAAAACAACTATTACTACAACTTTCATCGACACTTATTTCTTGTGTATGTATTCATAACGCAATGAAATAGAAAAATACGGATAAAAGTGGAAAATATGGTGTCATTTGTTGTAAGCTTTCATAGCGCGAGTAAATTGAAGAAAAATTCAAAATTATTTAGTATTAGCTATACTATGGATATAATAGTCTCTACTGGATAGTACGGTATATGTTATAAATCATAAACAAAATCAAAAAAATAGTGATTTCGGGCAGACCTGCGAAGTGTGTCCGAACGGGTCGACACCCATTTATTAATAGCATTTATATGATAGGATATACCTGTATATAAAATATAGTACTTTAAATGCATGTGAAAAAAATATTTCTTATAAATAAAAATACAGAATATTTCTCTATTCATATCCTTTAGCCTTCAGTCCTTCAGCCGTCCATCGGTTGTATATTATATATACTTATTATTACATAACCATTATATATATATATATATATATATGATATGATATTATAGTATTATATATTTTATTTAGGGTGTGATCTCCACTCACTTATACTGTGCTATCAATAGTGAGGCTCTTCTTCATGTTCTTCTCTCTTCTTCTTATATTTTATGACCTCTTCTTCTGTTCAATGGTTCCAGAGATGGAAAACCTATTCTTATTAAACGCTAATATATTTTGTCTATATATACGAAAAATATATGTTATATAAAGTATATCAGTGGAGATGGTTTTGAATTATTAATTTCATATTATGAGAGTTTCTCATAAATTGAGTAAATACTTAGCCTTTGAGTAAAACATATTATAATATCTTTTGTTGAGTTTTCTCTCCAAATCTGTAGTCTTCCACTCCATTACGTTGTGTTTAATTTGGCAAATGTTTAGATATTTTTATCTCACTTTTATAGATAAGAATATTGAGTTGTTATTTGTGTTCACTACTTAATATTCAAATTTATTTTAATTGAATTGCATTTAATTAACACATAATTTACGCAAAAACAATTCCCATTAAATCCTATTTTAAATACACATTTTGTTGCTTTTCTTAAATTATTTATTTATTTAGTAAGTCCTGCACTTTAATTATAATATTACTGATATTTTATATTCTTAAGCAATAAATTATGGGCACAAAAGTCTCAAGATTCATGTGTTTGAAGATATTGTTTTATTGAAAATTAATCTCTTGTTGTGTTATTATATATTTTCTGATACACAACACAACATGAGAGCCGAGAAAAACTACACTCAATATAAGGAGTGGGTATAAAAAATAGTGGACATTATCTTAATGAATGGCAATTGATTGCCGAGATTAGTCTTATGTCATCTCAGTTGTGACATATCAGCTCTCTCTCTCTCTTTCTCTCTCTCTCTCTCTCTCTCTCTCGTAATTCACTAAACAGTAGTTAACGGATAGATATTTTTCGGCAAAAGAGTTGGTGTATAAACACAGCTCTCGACATAAAAATATATTATTATTTATTTGTGCTCTTGTTTTATGTGTTTTACGTGACAGAAGGCTATTATATTCGACGCAAACTTTATTTGTCTATTTTTTGTTGTTTTAGATTTTCTTTTGATTAATTGAATTTAATTTTCATGCTTTTGGACCCAAATTCTGTGTTTTATTTCTTCTTTTGGTTATTATATGAAAATATTCAAATAAAATGCCATAACTTTGCGGTCAGTTTTTGGTAGCAATTAAGTACTTATTATAAAAGTTAATAAAACACTGATACCATTAGCGCCGGCTTAATGTATTTGAGTTTATTAATGGCTGTAATTAGTAATCAAAAAAAAGTTTGTTAACTTTTGCAACAAAACGGGTCGATTTGTAATTTAGAAAATTTCAAATATTTAATGTCCACAAACAGTCCATAATAGTTTGTCATAGAGTACATTTGTAGGTACTAAAATCATTTAGCGTACAATACCTTTAATTTGGTATAATTATATGAAAATATAATGTTTACGAATATATAAATAAAATAAAAAATTAATTTTGTGATTCAAAGCACTTAAGTATTTACAGCTCAAAGAATCGTATGTTTAGATGAAGTCATGTCTTTGCAAATTAAGGCCCAATTCTATTGTATTGTCGATGGGTTGGCTGTTTTGCTCCGTATGTTTGCATTTAAATTATAATTTGTTTGCAAAAAAGTAATTATCTTTTTATATTAAATTAGAGTTATTTTTATTTCTATTAATTAAAAACCATAATAGTTTAGTATATGAGTTAAAAGGACTAAATATTCATTATATGCTTATAAATAGTGTTAAAACGCCTATAATTTCAAATGAAAACTTTTTTGGTGGTCTAATTATTGACTTAATTTATTATATTTCGCATTCATTTCCTTATTGTCTCATACCTTATGGGTTGGAAAAATACTTTATGTTAACGATTTAGACATTCATTAATTGTTTTGTTAGTTTCAAATAAAAAATCTTAACAAATGTAACAAAAGTTTGGGATATAATTGACATTTTATGGTCAGTGTTAACCAAACGCTAATCACTTCACATCCTATTGATTCACAATAACTTATCTTATTTTTCACGACTTATTTGAAGTTTTGGCGAAACAATATTCAATGTGTAAGAGAGTGGGGAACAGGAGTTTACAGTCCACGCGATTCTCACATCACAATACAATTACATATTCTTACGTCTGTGTACTACCAGTGCATACACTGTGCATAAGCAGTCATTTATGCGAAAGAATAGTACCATTCCTACCATTCCTGTCATCCGCCCCAACCATTATATTCTGTTCATTTGTGCCGCACTTTACTATTATGCTTATAAATAGTGTTAAAACGCCTATAATTTCAAATGAAAACTTTTTTGGTGGTCTAATTATTGACTTAATTTATTATATTTCGCATTCATTTCCTTATTGTCTCATACCTTATGGGTTGGAAAAATACTTTATGTTAACGATTTAGACATTCATTAATTGTTTTGTTAGTTTCATATAAAAAATCTTAACAAATGTAACAAAAGTTTGTAATATAATTGACATTTGATGGTCAGTGTTAACCAAACGCTAATCACTTCACATCCTATTGATTCACAATAACTCATCTTATTTTTCACGACTTATTCTCGTATTCAATGTGTAAGAGAGTGGGGAACAGGAGTTTACAGTCCACGCGATTCTCACATCACAATACAATTACATATTCTTATGTCTGTGTACTACCAGTGCATACACTGTGCATAAGCAGTCATTTATGCGAAAGAATAGTACCATTCCTACCATTCCTGTCATCCGCCCCAACCATTATATTCTGTTCATTTGTGCCGCACTTTACTATTCAATACAATTCATTCCTCCCGTTGTGTTCAAAAGCATAATAAATCTTTTGCCTATTTTTCACCCTTTTATATGCGAAACAAAAAATAACTGTATATTATATTATAACAAATAAGTGAAATAATATTCTACACAAAAAAGTACTTATGCTGTGAACACACGTGTATAATATAAAACACGAAATCCTATTCCCATTCTCTCTCACATTGGGCTGAGAACTCATTTGATGCCAAATTAAAGTCAACTAAAAAATATTGTAATCATAACAATAATAAGATAGTTAGAGGAGAGGAGAGAGAGAGAGAGAGAGAGAGAGAGAGGGAGAGAGAGATGCGAAATTATAGTCATTTGGTTCTCGTAAATGTATAGAAAACTATATTAAAAATATAACATATGTTTCAATTTTTGGATTCCTGTTTCTATAACATCTAAATAAACTTTCTGTATTATCAATAATATATTGTTATTTTAAACAAAGCATAGTTTTCTCGCATTTATATTATGTTTTGTGCCATTACTGTAGTTCAATAGACAGACAAAAGTATGAAATTTTATTTAATATCAATTTTACCGTTCATTAGCTATTATGCGAAAGCGTGTCAAAATCAATTAGACATTAATTAAACTATAATTTCCCTTGTTTCTATGAGACAACTTTTATTAAAAAAGATAATGATTTTTGTTTTATATAATACTACTTGAGATAAAAATGAGTGAACAATAAATATGTTTTGAAAGGCCGGTCTGGAAATACTATCCGTTTATTAATAGTAAACACATTAATGACATTAATTATGATTAAACTAAATGGTTTAGTAAACCATCATTTTTTGAGTCATCCATTTATTTAATGTCTGACACTTTTTTCTCTCAAACAATATTATATGAGGTAATAATTATTTATATTTCATGTCTAATTTATTTTAATTGTCTCGGATGACAGTTAATTTCTTGTACAATTCATTTGTGTGTCAATTAATATTATTTAATGGATCGATGATTAGCCAACATTTATGTGTAATTAAAACTTTTATATTTAGTTAAATTTATAATTCTTGTGAACTTGTTAACTATTTGACGCCAATTATGAATTTATGTGAAAAGATATTTTTATGTCTGTTATGAGCGACTAAATAATATATAAGTATTTATAAGTTATGGGAAAGACATATATTTTCATTGAATAGTCATTTAATGTCTGCATTACATCAATCAATACACTTCTGGAAATAGACTTTATTTAGTTTATCATCAATTTTTACACAACATTAAGATTCCGTATATATTATGATAAAAATATAGCGAGTTTTGTTGTTTATGAAATTTACTTAAGTTAGTCATTGAAATCCAAGGTCCAAGTGCTCTCCTTTTCATTTAATAATCATATGATTGTGTGGAAAGCCGTTTGAAAATATTTTAATCCTTTAAATACCGACAGCTGGTCATTAGGTATAAAAGTATTTATCGCCACTTATTATTAATTATTTATTTTCTTTGGATACTGTTTTGGAAAATTAAAAGTTTCCTGAAATTGGTTGATAAGGGGTTTGAGTGGAAAAAATAAATAATTATAACACGGATTATACGTACAGTAGATTGTGGCTTATTTTCAACACCACTTTCTTCACGTTTTATAAATAAAATCATACATTTTTGTGTGAATTTTAACGATATTTTGTCAAAAATATTGATTCAATTTTCGTGAATTCGTGACTTTCTCTATAACTTTCGGTACACACTATAAGCGCTACGAAAATATGATATTTTTCAAAGTTTATATCATATTTTCCCAATGAATGTAATCATTGAATGCTATTTTATTAATCAATATTTTCTTTCTATTCGTTTAAACAGAAATCGAGACGAAAGATAAAAAACAAAAACAACATTTTCTCAATTACTGGACAAAAAGTTAAATAACAAAAATATTTGTCAAACAAAACGCAAGAATTTTAACAAAAACAGAGGAAAACCGGAAGACTTGGAGAGTATTTGCGAAGAATATCAGAAATATTTAGCAGTATTTGAGCCAAAAAAGGTGTTTTTCAACAAAAATATCATCAAATTTAAGTGAAAAAATGTTTGACACTTCACTAGTTTTAATGGATTGTAACCATAAGTGACATATAGTTTGTGTTTAAATGACTACTGATTTTTTGGTTTAAAGAAATAGCATTCGTATGAAAAACTATACGAAAAAGCTATTGACTTACGAAAAGTAAAGACACATTTTGGCCATAACTTTGTCTCACAAAGTCTTGACTCGTGTTTTTCGGTTAATACTATTGAGAGTTGTATCCGAAACTACAGACACATAGATATAAGGGAAGTCTCGAGTCATTCAACTGATTATATATCAATAGTGACACTTAAATACCTCCGAGAATTAGTTGTCAGTCGTGTGGCTGTGTGTCAGTCCCTTAACCATCGGATCCGATCCGTCGACTCGAAGAACTCGACAAGAATTGGTATTTTTGAGTAAAAAGTAAATACATTTGAAAATAAAGAGTGAAATAAGATATTCTCAACTCTTTTCGCAAGAATCGGAAGTTATTCCTCGAAATACAACTCCATTTATATATACAGTATATTCTGTGTATAGAAATATTAAACTGTTGTGTGTTTTATCAAAAAATTGACTAAAATTGGATTTTTGAGTCCAGAGAGCCGTGAAATTTCTCTACACTTCTATTACTTTTAAATAAGTTATTTAAAAGTAATTTATTTCAAAAGTCAAGTCAACTATAAATTTAAAGCGAAACACAAAAAGCATTGATTCAAAAGCCATGCCATCGACACAACAGACATCGATATCGCACTTGATGTGCACATTAGTACCGAAACAGACATTAAAAGTGTTATTATTGACACTATTGCTGACCGTAACACAGGTGCCGTGGGCTGAGTCGACGAATACCTGTCCGTCGATGTGTTCATGCATTTGGAGGAATGGGAAGCAGACGGCGATGTGTGAGAAGCAGTCGCTGATATCGATTCCGTCGGGCATATCGTCGGGCACTCAAGTGCTGTCTCTGAATAAAAACAATTTCCAAATCCTTCCGTCGAAAGTGTTTCAGGAGAGGGGACTCATAAACCTGCAGAAAGTGTTTCTCGCGGAATGCAAGTTAGGGGTCATTGCGGAGGACGCCTTCACCCAACTCACGAACCTCATTGAGCTCGACCTCAGCGACAATTTGCTGACACAAGTGCCCACCAAACCGTTGAGGGACGCCTTCAACCTCAGACGCCTCCTCCTCAACCAGAACCCCATTCAAGTGATTAAATCCGAGGCGTTTCTGCCGCTCAATGGACTCAAGTATTTGGATCTCTCAGGTATTGAACGCTTTGTTCATTCAATTAGAGAGAGAGAGAGAGAGAGAGAGAGAGAGTTTTCAGTAATTAATGTATCTTGTTCATTTTGCTAGGTTCGCAAATCGACCTAATAGAGCCAGGTGCATTTCGCGGTTTAGACAAACTGGAGTTCCTGAAGCTGGACTCGAATCGGTTGACCACTTTGCCGATCACAGTGGTGGCAGACCTGCCGCCCCTCTATTCGTTTGATTTGCACAAAAACCAGTGGAACTGTGACTGTGATCTGAGGGCATCGCGGGAATGGATGCTCCGAAACAATGTCCCCCAATCCATACCTCCCACCTGTCAAACGCCACAAAGAGTTTCCGGTCTTATGTGGAACTCATTAGACATCGACGACTTTGCTTGCGCTCCAGATATCATCAGTACAGCCACTGAAGTGACCAAATATGTCGGCGCCAACGCCACCCTCTCCTGTGTTGTCAAAGGACTGCCACAACCGAAGATCTATTGGTAATTGACTTTCAGTTCCTGTCATTTATTTTCGCTTTTGTTTCTGTTTTTTGTGTTTACTTCTTAGCACTGGGTTTAAGAAATAATTGTTTCTCTCATTGACGCAAAACTTTTAGACTTTATATAAGATATTAACATTTGATTTGCATGTATGTGTTGCACAGGTATGTGGACGACGGCTTCTATAGAAACCTGTCGTCCCATTTGGTGAGAGGGGAGAAGTTCTTCTTATACGAGGAGAAGAGCGAAGGGATCGTCAACTCTATGCTAACGATCGCCGGTTTAGAGGAATCGGATTCGCAGTCATTCATCTGTTCGGCCGAAAATAGGGCCGGTATTGCCACGAAAAACTTCACGATCACAGTAATGCCGCTCCCCTTCGGAGTGGTGTCCGGCTGGTCGAAGGTCGAGGTGGCCGGCGCTGTGGTCGGCATACTGTCATCCCTGGTGTTTATCTTCGTGTTGGTCACCATATTCTTGATCCGTTCCCGTCGTGCGCACCACCCGCCCGATGATAAGCCCTCTCCCATATCGGTGCTCAAGAATCTGTCGCCGGGCGTGAAGTGCGAGTCTTCGGGACTTAAAAGTCATGTAACGGTCATTGGAAAGGATGGCATCGACAAGAAGCCAGAGAATGGAAATCATAGCTCCGGTTATGGGTCGGGAGGTATGACTCCGGACTTAACAAAGACTGGGTTTGATTTGAATGGATATCACAATAATATTGCCGGTAATTATTGATACGAAATATTCATTAAAGTCTTAACCCTTACTGACAGAAAAATGAGACTAATTTCATGTGAACTTACATTGTCTTAGGAAACGGTTATAACGAAAGTCACTTTACGTCACAAATGATGCCAACAATTGGTTATCAAAATCAAAGCCAACTATCGGTTGGGAACCAAAGTTTTACGCAATTGGCACCCGATGTGAGCCAACAGTATAACTATAACTACGATAACTATCAGGAGGTGTACGACGCGGACGGCTACTGCACGGGTCTGCCGGCCAGTGTAGCCGCACAGGCCTTCCCGCCCTCGTATCACAACTACCAGAACCATACGTTCGAAGACGACCAGACCAGTCAGCAAATGGCTTACGACCCCCAGTCCTATCCCATACAATACCCGATGTCTACTAATCAGTACTTACCTCAAGAATCACTGCCACAGCCATCCAACCCATCCAACCCCGCTGTACAGCAACAGTGGAAAAGGAGTCCAACAGTGGCTCAGGTGGTCGGTGCCGGACAGCCTACGGTCGTCCGGTACTCGCCAGACGAGGGTTACGCCGAAGAGCCGGCGCCCTTTCACTTAGAGGGCACTGAAGTCTAGTTTTTAGGGAAGTCTAGTTTTTAGATGAGAGACTATATTATTATAATTAATAAGAAAATAAATTATACTTAAAAAGTGACACAAATTATTGAGATATAGACGAAACAAATCAAATGCTGTATACAAGAGACTGTTTATATGTTTTTCATAATGAGTGCAAAGATTTCTCCTTTTCTTTTCACCAAATCGTTGAGACTGTCCGCCA
>CAJPVJ010001468.1:0-16332 GCA_905397405.1 Oppiella nova | reverse complement strand
AGAGAGAGAGAGAGAGAGAGAGAGAGATTGGAAAGAGTGGGTGGAAAGTGTGAACGACGTGTCCATCCGGTCAAGTCATTAGTCCCTTTCCCATACAATCTCTCCCACAATATGCATCTTAAAAATAATGCCAATTAATTATTTTGTACACGAATTTATAACATGTCACGATTGGGGTCGGGTAGGGATAGGGAGAGGTGTCAATGTGTGTGCAATGAGTGCGAAGTGATGGAGGGGTAGACAGTGAACACCATTAGAGACAGGAAACGGGAGCTTATGTTTGCATTACAATACAGCCATTAATATCTAAGTGTTTGGATTTAAATATTAATACACTGTCTAAGTAGTGTATGTATAAAAATGGCTTTTAAAATCAACATCTTTTATATACAAATGGAGTGCATATTAGGTTTGTGTCCCACTGACAACCAGTCCCACTGACAACCAGTCCCACTGACAACCAGTCCCACTGACAACCAGTCCCACTGACTACCAGTCCCCATGTCTTCAGACGGAAAGCCATTCCCAACACAGGAATAGCCCGACAATTGTGGAGAAACCGAAGGTGGCATCAGATTCTTTGCCTCTATTTACATGTTATCCACAAATCTTGGTGTGTATTAAATGCTTGAAATGACTGTATGACTGTTCATATTCACACATCCCTTTCCATTAAATATATTGTGTACGTATGCGCTCAGTTAGCTCCTCTTATTAATTTACTGTTCACTTATTGCTCTTTATTTTATAAACTAATTATATGTCTAAAAATATTTTCACATTTTTGGCACTCGTTTCTTGTAAACAGTGAAAAGTCACTACTTTTCTAAATAACTTAAATCTCTCTTTCTCTCTCTCTCTCTCTAATGTCTGTTTTCAAGCAATTACTCGCAACTAACTGTTCACTCAAATAGTCTACTCTCTAATTATTTATACATTTAACAACTTTCCATAGCTTTGGTCACTTAGCTACTGGTGCTATACAGTAGTATTAAAAATTTTGAATAATGTAGTTAAAGTATATTTTGTAATTATATCACAAACATATCCAAAGAAATATTAATGTAAATATCATTTATTTGCAAATTACATATAAATCATACACTTAACCATGTTTATTTCATTTATACATCAATAATATATCGCAGGTAACTTACATTAAAAACATGACAGTAGCAAATAGATTGTAAAACTATTAAAAAGTATATAATATTTAGATAATATTTTCAATCCATTAGCAAATATTATGGCTTTATTATCAACAAAAATGCAATAAAAATATAATGTTATAAATGGACGGAACATTTGATGTACGAAATATTCTCAATTATATATATATTTAATGCATCTTGTAACAAAATAGTGAAATGTTTTTATATAGAGATATAAAACCAAATATACAGTATATTTAAACTTATAAATCATACTTTGTATTCAATCCAGTATTCAACAAAAAGCTAAATTTTAAATATATATATATTTTGATTTGTCAAACTCAAAATAAATGTTTTAATATTTTATGGACAAATAAGTGTAGTTTCGCTTGTTATCAAAAAATATTTTTTATTATTTTGAACTTATCACTAAACTCTTAATGTTTTCATATTCTTAATGTTATATTTTCATTTGGTATTAATGATTAAAACTGTAAACTGGAAATGTCATTAATTCTTACAGTGTGTGCTTAAAACACATTAAATATTTACTTTAAAATGTAAATACCTGAATATAAATAAAAATGTAAATATTAGCTGAATAATTTATAAAATTTATTTAAAATTTAAACTAAAAAATCAAAATCAAATTAATTTGGCGTTAATTAAACTCTCGAAAGATGTGTTGAGTTTCATGTAAACCAATACATCAAACGGATATAAATAGCTGTAAGACTATTATATCCCATAGTTTTATGGGTTAAGACATAAATTTTGTGTTTTTCTGTATTTATTAATAAATAATTTCTTACGAAAAGCAATGGGAGAGAAGGAAAGGCATAAATTGTTCGCAACGTTTCATATAATCATAAATTTTAAGTGAAAAATATTTTGAATAATTTATTGGCAAAAGAGGGGAAGACATGAAGAAAAATAAACATCACTTTTGGAGCAAAAACTGCTTTTTGCGGCAATTCTTAAGAAAAGTCTATATTTTTGTTTTAATTATAACCAAAATATGGAATGTTTTCCAAATTAATTATTTATAAGTTATCATTTCAAGTGAATATATGATCAACATACAAATTATTTGAAATTCTTGACTGTGTGGCACTGGATTTATATTTAATGTCTAAAATATTCTTTATTATTCTATCTATAAAAATTGTGTTTTCATGAACTAGCTTAATTTTGAATTAATATACTACTGAACTGAATTTGTGAATTACCTTTGCTTAATAGTACTTGCATGTATGAATATCTCAATTTTTATTGTATTAATAAATTGTTGTTTAAACCATATTTGAAAACTTTTAAAATTTATTATAAAATAAATAATAATGCTTTCTTGAATTTTTATCGATATAATGAACACAAAAAATATACACTATTCATCAAAGTCTATAAAATAGAGGGGGATTATAATGGTTTATTAGCCGTTGCTGTCAAACATAACCTTGGTTGGCCCTGTGATAAATTGCTAAAAATTTCCTTATAAACCAATATATTATACGTATATACTGTATAAATACAAACACAAAAAATTAAATTACACTTCATTTCTATTTATGTACACTCAGTAGACTACAGTATAGCCTGTATAGCCATTATAGACATAGAAATTCATTTCAGGGCACAGGTAGTCCTCCACTCTCTCTCTCTCTCTCTCTCTCTCTCACTCTCTCTCTCTACGAGACATATCTATAATAATTATCAAAAACTTATTTTTAAATTAAGTTCAATTGAGGGAAACAGATATAATGATGAGAAAACAAAGGGAGGGGGTCTGCAAATGGATAAGACTCTAGTTTTATACATATCTATGTATGATAAATATTCAATTTATTTGTGATTTACATAAAAATTAATTTCAACCAAAAATGCCTTATTTTTGAGGTGTGCTCTCACTCTCTCACTCTCTCTCTCATCAATTTTAAAGCAAACTTCACGTAACGAATGGTATGTCATCACAGGCTCGAAGAATACACGCAAACAAGTGGAACAAATGGGCAATTCTTGTGGCGGTACTCTCTTTAAAGGTATAGAGATAGGGGTCAGAGGGGGTCGGTATCCCATCAGCGTATATAAGTTAGCCATTTATATATCACATTAAAAATAAGGCATGAATTGAATGAGATTTGCACATACGTTTTTCATAACATTGCATAACATAATTGTCTGCAAACATAATCTCAAAGTTGATATAAATTGGACACAAACTAGAGTCTTATCCATTTGCAGACCCCCTCCCTTTGTTTTCTCATCATTATATCTGTTTCCCTCAATTGAACTTAATTTAAAAATAAGTTTTTGATAATTATTATAGATATGTCTCGTAGAGAGTGAAGAGTGAGAGCACACCTCAAAAATAAGGCATTTTTGGTTGAAATTAATTTTTATGTAAATCACAAATAAATTGAATATTTATCATACATAGATATGTATCGCTGGTGGTATGGGTGCTTGACATGTATGGTCCTCTGAATCTTATGGTAGTTTCTAAAAATGAATGATTTTAATGAGATTTATAAAACCTTTAGATATTTTACTAACTATTAGATATTTATATGAAAATATCATAACACTTTAACGATTGAAATATTTTTATATAATTTTAAATATATTTAATATAAGTAATAAAATCTACACTATTTTACACTCAATAAATTATACCATAAAATATACACACGTTGTGGTTTACAGTATAATGAACTCTGTTTGTATTTATGTAACATATGTACAGTATTGATCATTATATTTATTCATATAATTTATGTAATCTCATGGACCCCGCCATACGGAAGACCTACTTATATAAGAGGCATAGGAGGTGGAAATGGAGCTGCCTGTGCTCTATGCCAGTGAATACATAAAACTATACAGTATTATGGCTTTTGGTAAAAAAGAAACTTTTTATTTGAATTGTTTGTTAACATATGGCCAGTGTTTATGGGGAGAGGGAGGAAAGACATCTCAAGGAGAACTGGATTCCTGTTGTCCACAACTTTTCACATTTAATGTATTAATACATTTAGTTTTTCATGTCTTACAAAAAACTATAAAAGTTGCAAAAATGTTATTTTGGAATTGTACATAAAGTGACAATATAGATTACTGTACAATATGTTTCAAATCCAATACAATAAAGAAGTTTACTTTATAAGTTAGAAAGCTTATACATTATCCTGTATAATTTATAAACTTCAACTTTTAATACTAGAATTAAAATTAAACTAATTTATAAATATTACTTATCGTAATGTTCTCAAGAAGTTTTGTTTGTTATTTTTTAGCTAAAGTAAATAGTGGTTATTTATGTCATTTTAATATTGTAAATTATATTCTAACATCAATTTAATTCTTTTGTCTAATATTTACTGTTTATGTTTTGTCTACTGTTTGGTTTAATATGGTTTAAAGTCTCCAACTAAAATAGCCTGATACTCTCTCGTGCACTTAATATGAATTTGTAGTAATTTATATAATATTATATCATAATTTTGATATGTATTTATTATGATAGTTATATGTGAGGGTAAAAAAGCAATCAAATTGAAGGTTAAGTTTAGTCTCACTTTTTCACTGCTCTCTTAATGTTTGCTAAAAATGTGTAGAAAGTGAGGGCACATAAAAAAGTCAATATTTTGTCATAAATTATCTGTAAATCCCTTTTAAAATAAATTTATCATAAAAGCGATGAGTATTTTGCTTAGAGTTTAGTCATAATTATTGGAAAAATAAATATAATTTCAATTGTGGATAAGTGGACGGACATACAGGTGCTGCCGATGCACACACCATAATGAAATGTTTTCTTAAAGGGGTTTCGCCTTATTTATGAATCAGTGGGAAAGGTAGGGTTACCATACTGTTCCTTTGGTTAAAGATTGTTTAGAGAGTAGGCATACAATCGCACCTCCAGTTACACACAACACAAACATATTCATAGAGGGATAGTCTGTTTTGTGTATTTTTGGATACCAGTGCACACATGTCTGTGCCTTTCCATTCAACACATCAGGATTCTAAACGAGGCATAGCTTATGCCGTATATATGAAGACATGGGGAATGGGATGGATAGTGAGAGGGGCTACACATACGAGGAATAGGCACTACACCAGCCATACAGACATACAGTCTTAGGAGTGTATGTATGCTATAAATACATATAGTTTTGGTGAATATATAATGAAAGCATGCATTCCTCTACTCCATAGCCAAGTGCACAACAATCGGGTTTAAAGTCCGGTAATAATACCGAAATTATGACTGTATTTAATTTAGACCTGGTGCTTTATAAGGAAAGGTAGATAAATCTGTTGTATTTTTGTTATAGTGTACTTGTAATAATTTATAATAACCAAAATTATAAGTATAAGTCTTGTGCCCACTTGGATGCCCCCAATACACAAGCCATTGCTAACAAGCCATTGATAGGCATTGTGTGCACTGGTAGGTAGGATGCATTCCGGTGCCCTGTGTTATGGCATTTATAATGCCTCTTATGATATATGACTGCATAGTATTTATAAGATTAATATGAATAGAGAGATGAATAAAAAACATAAAAATTGAAAAATATATTTATATGTATTAATATAATATAATACATATAGCGTACAAAACATACACACATTTTTCACGTATGGTGTAATATTCTTATACACTATTTATTATTTATTTATTTTTTCGGTTCATTTTAAATGGGAAGTGAATGTGCGAGTGAGTGGGGACTGGTATGCGTTTCATACTGTGCGAGCACTTGTATTCTGGTTATACGGTATGACCTCTTCGTATGGATGGAAATCAGTTTTCAATCGCTATTCTCATGTAAATCGTATGCAAAATATATCGTCAGGTGCTGTACTGCATATATGCGCCAAATTACGGGTGCACTTCAAGTGAAATATATCAATATATATGATACCCGGCACTGGCTGTTGAACTTTAATATTGACATTATAGCACCGGTAGATTTTCTGGGTTGGCTTACAGCGCGATTGTATGATAAATATACGGCTTATGGTGTATACGATATACTGTATGCAAGTATAAGACTCTGCAATTGATAAGCCATATATGGCTTAATGCTTATGTATGTGTTTTATGATTAAAAGTAAACCACTTGAAATAGTAGCATAAAATCACATACAATATGTAGACAGAGACACTGGAATAGTATGGTCTACCTGTCCCTCATATCAGTAAAATATGTATTGACTAACTGATCGGTTCCCGTGAAAACAAGGCACTCATATTTGAAGTTGAATTACATATTATGTGTTTTAATTCATTTAATCTCCATTTCTCGTCGAAAATGTATATATTTTCCACTCAAACTCAATGTCCGTTTAATTTTCTGTTTTGTCATCAATTTTATCGTTTATTTGATGTTTGATTTAATTTTGCACTGTTTGTCTTAATGCACTTATCATTTGCCAAATTAAATATACAGTAATACCCTGTTTACATGATTTAGTAGCTAGTAAACAATTCTGAATAATGTATATTACTTTTACTTACTAAGCTAGGAATCAAATGTGAATTTTATAATATGTTTCATGAAATTCATATATTATCGCATTAATCCATGTAACGTTAGTTCATAGTTATCAAGAAATATTTTAACTTTAGTTATTATCATTTAATAAAATTCTTGGGTATATACTGTATATTTTATTTGAATTTATGCCTATTGTTTAATTAGATAATAACATACATAATAAGCAAAATAAAACAAAAGTTAAACAACTTTAATATTACATTCAGATATGCAAACTTGTAGAGCACTGTAATGCATATCTATTTATATGTTTAATAAATGTTAAGAAAAACTCATTGAATAAAACGCTTGATTTAAGTGTTTATTATGCTGTATATGCTCTCAATTAACCGGCAAATAATGAATTAGCAATTTTTAACCACTTGTTTCTCTGAACCTTTTATTCATGGATATCACGTTAAAGTGCCATAACTATTCACATAACTATCCCTGTCATCAAATAACTAGACATATAGAATCTCTATTTATATTAAAACTTTTAAAATATTCTACGATTATTATATCATATAACAAATATTTTTATAATATAAATTTTTAGTGCTCATTATTAGAGGGATTCACAAATATAATAGGGCTATAAGTGAGGGATTATTGCCTATTATTTCAGTACCGAGTATGTTATATGACTTGACGTTTATATTATTTGGTATAATACTCAGGGTATTCACATTCAAACATTCTCTCTCTCTCTCTCTCTCTCTCTCTCTCTCTCTCTCGAAATTGTAATATTTATGGTACCATTAGACTAGTGGTAGTAGTTTGTTATATTACCTGATAAACCCCTCTATGATTATCGCCATCCACTTTGTGTATTCTCATGACTACCAGTGCTCGTATACACTCTTATTATCAAACAGTCCTTATTATCACTTTTGCTCTCTCCCTCCCTCCCAGAGTTGTGTAAAAGTTGACTCTCAAAACAAATGCCTCTTTATTTGTATGCCTTTAAAGAACTACTGAATTAAGAGACAACAAAACATTTTCTCTCACTATTTATAACTAATTGTAAACTATTTACTCGTAAAGAAAACTTCCATTAAGTCACACAAAAACTTGAAGATTATATTTACACAAACCTTTCAATGTATTCAAACCATATTTACAACCTATTTATACATTAATTAATAATGTTATAAATTATTTCTAATTGTAATTGATCTTATTTGATTTATAGCTTCTATAGAAACTTTTATTTTTACTATAATATAACTTAAACTTTTTAATAATATAAACAAATTACTTCTATTACTGACTTTAATAATTAAAACGGTCTAATTAATCATTAATAATTTAAATTAAATTTTAAGTAAAAAAATATTTTCTAGTATAACATTAAATCATTATTTACAAATAATTCATAATAGTTTCCAAAAACTTGTGCTGCCAAAATAACTTACTTTTTATATAGTTTATATTCAGTATCAGAGCTATTTACTTTTATGTGTTTTATTTACATTTTTGTGGCAAAACGTGTTAAACAAGTATTTTGAAGAGAAATATTTGGTTTAAAAAAACTATTTATAAAAAGATTTTTGTTTGGTTTGAGTTTTCTTTATACTTCAAATCATAATCTTTTTATTTGAGGTTAACTTTTCTTAGAAATACTTGATCTCTCTCTCTCTCTCTCTCTCTCTCTCTCTCTCTCAAATACCAATAACGAGCAAAAAACTAACGAGAGAGAGAGAGAGAGAGAGAGAGTCTATTATATAAATTTCTTTGCTCTTTTGTTAATAAAATGTTCATTTTTTCTAAACATTATATCTATTATTATTAGTATCAAAAATATTGGGAAACATTTTTCTCTAGACTTATAAATTATAATAATAACAAACGAATACAACGGTGTGGTTCCCCATCACCCCCTCCCCGCAGTCTAGTTATGTCTACCATTTAGTCGACTCCAGTGTATTCGTTATGATGAGATAATATGAATAATGATAGTCTATGTCCAAGACATATAAGGAGCCATTCATTTTGTACATGCTAGGGTAAATATGGTAGGTGAGTGTCAAGTAGACTCAGTTTATAGAGAAAGAATTTGTAAACTTTTGTGCACTTACTTATTGAATGTCCCTTAAGACCACAGAATGGAGGGGCAGCACATAACTGGCAATTAGAAAATAGATTTTTTTGGTTGACTACAAAACCAAGGGTCATTATTATGAGTATAAATGTATTTTACTTTATATTCGCATAGAATTAACATTTAAATTATATTTATTTAAATTAAATTATACTAGCAGTACATCATTGTATTGGTAATTTCTAACAAGGTTCTATAGTATCTACAGTATTTTCTTATACCCTGATAAATGCATCATAAAACTGCATAAAGTTTGTACGGATTCTCTCAGCAACATTTAAAAGTTTGGGTTTAATTTGCATAAAAGCATTTTAATTCACAAAATAATACAAAACTACATTTAATTGTATGCTAAACAGAAACGCTTTATCAGCATATATTTGATAATAAATATAATTTTAGTAAAAATTATTATTTTAGTAGCTATAATATCTCCCAAGTTATGTATTACTTTAATAAATATGATTATATAATATCAATATTTAGGCGTTTACTGTATGCGTGTCTTACTATTGCACACAATCTCTACATTCAATAGTATGACTCGTTTATCATATTTGTTAAGCACATACACCTGTAATCACTACCTGTATTGCACTTATCGATAAGTATAACCTTTCAATTAGAAGCTCTCTCTCTCTCTCTCATCCTTAAAAAGTCTTCAATTATTTTGTGTTAATAAATTCAAAATTTGTAATATAATCTAAAATATCAATTCAATAGTTGTGAGAAAATTTACAAGTTAGTTTTTTGAAACACTATATTCTTTACATTATTTGCCATTTATCTCAAAATAACATTTGATTTTTAATTTGATATTTTGATTCAACTCTCGTTTGTTTTTATAATGATTACTTCAATTACATGTGAAAATATTTTAGAAATTTTGGTCATAAAATTTAATTTAATGTTTTGAAAGACTTTTTATTTTCTGATAAAATGAGATCAAAGAATAAAATGACTTTTTGACGAAGAAGTTAAGAGTCGATTAAAACTATCGCCAATTTTTATGTATGGCGTCACTGAAGACATGAATCCCAATGTGTTTATCGCAGGACATGGCTTACATTCAGCTCTCTCTCTCTCTCATAAAATTATTGTGGAAATTAAATACAAATAAAACGGATTTTTAAGAAAAATTTATTTTACGAGAAATTTAATTCTTTTTTATATACCTGAATATAAATATTATTCAAAAGTACCGATATTTACCAGCAATTATGTCGTATATACCGTACAGTGTATATTATACCCAAATCATGCATAACTATAGATTTACATAATACGCTAGATAAATCAAATTCAATAAATAATCATTTTAAATTAATTTTTTGATCAACTTTTGTTTACAACGAATGAATATTTGACACGAAAATTTACTAATCATCGAAAAGTATTTATTGGTTTCACTTGAAATGTCTTCGCTCTCTGTGCCTCTCACTCACTCATCCCAACCATAAGCAGCACTCGTATGGATGGATGGGTTGCCGATGCGATGCAACTGAAATAACATTCATTATTCATGAGAGCACTGACAGCCACAGCCCGCGCACCGATACTCAACACAAACACACAGTCAGTGCACAACACTTCATACAAGAACCAGAAGGTCCTGTCATTCCATGGCATGGGATGTGTTTGGGAACAGATTTATACCACATAATGGATAAGCCGTTAGACAAACGCAGAGATTGCATTTGCAAATGCATTATCAGTTAAGGCAGACCACAACATACATGTGCCCACAAAATGCTTTTCATTACACACACATACACTGATTAAATGAATATTCTGTGCAAATAACAGGGCTATAAAATAGTTCACAATACAGTATCCTTTGGTTTCTTATAAGTTGCTAAAATTTTCTATTCAATATATTCATAATTATTATTTTATAGATTTTCAAACCAAATTGTAAAACTCTAATTTGTTTATTACAGTATATTATAAGTAATACAAGCTATTTATAAATTAAACTCTCTATGTCTCTTCCTAAATAAATTCAATTAACATCAATACATTTTAACAAATTATTAATATTCTAAGTCTAGTCATATACCAGTTATTATTATTACAGTATATATCAGTTCCTTGGAATGACTTCTATTCAAATGACTTAAGTTTTGTGCCCTACTATGGCTTGTGTGGACAAACTAATGACTTCTTACAGTTGTGTGTGTGTGTGTGAGAGAGAGAGAGAGAGAGGAGCTTGACTTCAAAATATAGTCAGTCATGCTGTGTGTTTGGAGACTGGACTTCACTTTTTGAATCCAATATACGCTTCATTTGCCTAAAAACTTGTGTTAGTTTTAAACGACAGTAGAAAACCCATAGGTTTTACAGCTAGAATGTAAAAAGTGAGGGAATGGCACACACTCTCACTGTTTGTATATAAGGACACAGGGATTGGGACCAAAGACAGCACACACAGGCACTGTACAGCAACTTCCACCACACAAGTAAACAGGGCTTACAGTTTGGCTCTTAAAAATGGATTTGTGCGCAAAAACTTTGATTTTCGCCAGAAATAAGAGTCAGTAGTATTGGAAGTGAATGGCGGGGCGAACACGTAAAGCGCCTCCAGTTAATCTCTCTCTCCCTCTCTCTCTCTCTCTCTCTCTCTCCTGCCCGTTGAGTGATAGAGGACAGGCTGCTTAAGGATAGGGAGTAGAATGGCTGTAAACATCTGTGTGTTTAACTTTTCTACTTTTCTTCTCTCTCTGCAAAAGTTTTTCTTGTGATTTGGTTTAGCGTTTATTTTCGCAATTTATTTGTGGCCATAGATTCAATGCATATATAATCTCACAAAATCCTTATTACACACATACTGTACATATCGATGGCCTACACCTGTGGACCAGCCATTGGACCCGAGTTTTATAGTGAATATGAAAACAGTTTAGTGCTATACTAAAAATATGACCATTTTGAGGGGTTTGAGTTATTATTAGAAATATTACCAAAAACAATAGAAAACATAAAGTCAATTGTACTAATGAATACTGATAAAATTATGTTGAATACTATATCATATGTTGTAAATTAATTTCATATAATTTAGACCATTGCCAATTACTGTTAATAATTATATGCTGTATATACTGCACACGTAAATTTATAAGTTTATTATCAGAATATTATCATACGTAATTATCAGTACTCATAATTTTATACACCCTTTCCATGGAAAGGAATTATACAATTTTTATTACACATATCATCACTTGTTAATATAGCTCTCTCTCTCTCTCTCTCTTATCTAAAAATACATAATACATAACAGTAGAATAAACGATACAAGCATATTGCTTTAAACATTGGTTTTTATCATTTTATAATATAAAAACTATAATATTTTTAAAGCGCACCAATTAAACAAATAAACAAATAATATAATTAAATATTCTGTGTTTTCGTAAATAAAATCAAAACATGTGAATAAATGTCAACTTTTTTATAATTAAGCAGAAATACACTTTCCTTATAAAAAAAAAATTATTTTAATGAGAAATATTACAGTTTTTATTAACAACTTTGAAAACAACTGAATTTAATCATATTAATGAAATGGTATTTATGTTTATATAACACTTGAATGGTATGTCTTATTAATAATTTTCATGTACTTCTAAAGTGGTTTAAAAAGTACCAAAACTAAAATATTATAAATATTAATTGTTTAATAAAAATGGGATATACGTTAGTTTAGCAAGGTTATTTGTATAATTTAAAAATCAATATAAGTTAGTTATTATGGTACAGTACAGTATTAGTAGTTTCATAGCCAGTGAAATAGAGGGGAATATAAGTTGATGTGAGTTATTATTGTCTGTTCACTCGCTCCTTAACCTTAACACTAATGAATCAGTAGTTTTCAACGCCAGTTCCCCTCAAAATTCGATTCCATACGCTGTATACCTGTTACAGTGCATACCTGTCCTGTCATCGCAAAAAGTTGTATTTTGTGTTTATTTTGTTGTTTTTGTTTCCTAATATTTATAATACACTGTATTTTCCACAAATACACTACACTTTGGACTACAATAGGGGAGAGGGTCTAAATGATTGGCAAAATACTATGATATACTGTTTTTCTAGTCGACGTCCCAGTCACACGAAAATTGGTGTTTTACTAATGTTAATGAATAGGTATTCCTCAGTAAATAACTTATACACACAAAAACAATATTATTATTTGTTTTTGGTTTGATTTATTTTGATTTATTTGAAATCAATTAATAAAATTAAATAAATACTCAGTTTTTAATTGAATTAAATTTGTTTATTTTCATTTATTATTCTCAAACAAATGATTAGTAAATGTTATTTACACATTTATATTTACAACATTTGATGTCAAATGAATGTGCTGAAATGATATACAGTTAAAAATTGGTGTCTAATGTTTAATTACAATATACTGTGTGTTAAATGCAGAACAAAATTTGTAACTTTTTCTAAATGCAAGCAAATTTGAAAACCTATTAATCGTTTATATTTGTACAAAATTTACATAATATTAGATGAGAATTAAAAAGTGTTTTGATTTGTATGAATAATTGCTGTCAAATTGATGTCAAAATGTTTTGTTCACATAATAAATAGAAATATTTGATTGAATTTCCAGAATATAAGTTAATAAATAAATTTTACACAAAAACTCATTAACTATTGATTACAAACAAAACACAACTTTTATATTTTGATCGAAAAAAGTTATCGGTGCAACAACAACTACAACATTGAACATACCGGTGCTGTTAATGGCATATGAATTATGATGACTCAGTCGGTCAGTCATACGGCCGTCTCATTACCGCCGGCGCCCTTAACTCGCGTTCGTTTCCCATTAGCGCCTACCTGTCCATTGCTGGTCATCACTGGTATGAGTGCCTGTTTATGTGCGGCCACAATGCCGGGGCCGTTGACTCCCTGGAGGTAGAGGGGAAGGGGCTGTTTCTTTTGGACGAGACGTTTGCCGACTTTACGCCACGTCGTGAACGGCGTCTTCGAGGACCACATCCAGAGACCGGTCTTAATGCCGATCACTAACGACATGAATATCTTCAGAGTGAAGATCTCGACATTAGGCCTGTCATGGATGGCACCGGCGCTCATCAGATACCACGAGTCACGGGCCCAGTACTCGTAGATATTGGCGCCCAAAACACTGGTGGCCGGGAGGGTGTATATGAGCGCAAATATGCCGACCCTCACCATCAGGACATTCAGTTTCTCACTATTATATGGGTTGGCAGTTGTGGCGGCCGTACCCGTTGTCGAGCCCTTATAGCAACTGTTGACAGCACCGGCCGTTTGCGACTGACTTAACAATGGATGAGGGCATGTGGTGCTGTGGGAACTGGAGGTAATTGTTGAGTGGTGTGAACCGTGTCGGACACGGGTTGGGATGATACACGTGTGACAAATGGGCTGATCGTTGGCGTAAAGTTTGGCGCAGAGGCCGCCCAATAGGAAGAGTACTCCCAGGGCCAGGTATACGGCCGACGGTATGATCACAAAGTATAAGAGAGTGGACCGGGACTGTTGGCCCACATAGCAGGTGCCGGTCAGCTCGTCGGCGTCCACCACTCGCATCACTAGAATGGCTATCGTCTTGAGGGCCGGTAGTATCCACGCAATGAAGTGATAGTACGTGTACTTCGAGTCAATAGCTGCCGGTGACCACCGAAGGCCTGCCGCCAAAAACCAGGTGAACGCCAGTATTAGCCACCAAACAGCCGACGCCATGCCGAAGAAGTAGAGCAACACGAATATGACGGTGCAGTTGACATTGTCGAGGCCCTCCTGGATCAGTATCGACACGTTGTGCTGACTGTCCACATGACAGGCCACGTCTTGACGGCCGGCAATCAGCCGGTAGATGTAGGCGCACGAGTAGATGCAGTAGTTGGCGGCCAAGAAGATGACGGCCCTCTCCGGGTACCGGAATCGGGTCGAGTCGACGAGGAATGTGCTGATTGTGAAGAGTGTGGACACGAAGCACATGACGGCCCATATGGCTGTCCACAGATCGGCGAAGTTCTTGTTCTCTGAGGTGAACAGTATGTCTGCGGAACAGTTATGAGCGCACCGTTCGGTTCGGTTGATGTAATAGTACTGATCGAAGTACTTGTAGTCCAGACACAGGTTGTAGTGGTGTTTGCGGGTCGTGTCGACCGATAGGCTGTGCCCGCCATTGGCCACCGACACAATTGACGGCTGTCCGCCACTACCAGTGCCTCCACGACTGAACTGTCCGTCCGGTACGGCCGTCTGAGAGGGCTTATGGTGTTTATTGGGTTTATTGCGGCGCCCGCTGTGTCCGCCTCGACCGCCGCCACCGCCTCCACCACCGGCTGGTATGGAGTGGGCTGTGGGGTACTTGTGCTGAGGGAGGCGTTCGTGGTGTTCAGGTTCGGGGCCCTCCATACACATGTGCTGGTGGTTGTTCTCCAGCGGGAACTTCGAGCAGTTCAGTGCTGAGGGCCAGGGAAAGCCAAACTCCTGGAGCACGGGCTCACACCTGTGGCGCACGTTCTCGCACAGTGGCCTACAGGGGCCGATACTGATGGGCACCTTATCGGTACACATGGGCGTGTAGACCGCGCACAGGAAGAACCGTAGCTGCGATGAGCACCCGTACTGAATCAGAGGGGTAAACGTCTGCAGCTGCAGCTCCGCGTCCTGTTGCAGCTCGTGCCCCACCATGTTTGGCATACCCGTCACGTTGTATCCCAGCCCCCGGCACATGTCGATCCGTATCGGCTCGCATTGTCGCGCCGAGTCCGGCGCCGACAGCTTAACGCCCGATATTAACAGTATTTGTAGAGTAAGTAATAGAAGTAATACTTGTGTCCACACAAGTGTTGGCAAACTTTTTGAACACATTTTCAAATTGATTTGTGTGTGAAATACAGTCACAAAAAGCTGTGATTTTTTTCGTAGCAAAACTTAAATCATTGAAAAACTGGAAAAAGCTTTTTCCACAACACGTTTGCTTTGATTTTGAAGTTTTAGTTTTTGAATCAAAACTTTTGATAACTTTATGATACGTTAGGTTTGGTTATAGAGTAAATCACTTGTCGTTTGAGTTTATGTGCGAAACCATTGGATTTGAAATCTTAATACACTTTTGTTGGCAAATGTATGGTTTGAATGGCATTTTAATCACTGATTTCTCTAAATATAATCGCAAAACAGAAACACATTTAGCGTATGAGCTCTGGTTGAGATACCGGTGCTCTCCATACCACTACATACTATTAAATACTATCTGAATGTTTGCACTGACAGTACACTACTTCTTATAGCAGAGGCCAGTGATAAGGGCTGAAGAGTTTGCGCACTGGTATGCGATGCCGTATACGCCAATGCATTCGTAACCCCCCGTCGCCTCTCGATACTCGTCAGCCCAACCCCTGATCACTATCTACTGGGGCCGGGCATAGCATACCAGTGCTCGTTATCCCGTACCACCGAATCATCTCTTGTACGACATCTGAAGTGCTCGCAACACAACACTACTATT
>CAJPVJ010001467.1:0-16333 GCA_905397405.1 Oppiella nova | reverse complement strand
TTTTCATGTCTAATGAATAATACGATTAGTATTAGGAGTATAGCAGTGCTCGCAGTGATAGGCAGTCGAGTGAGTGGTGGTGTGCAGTGGCCGGCATACAAGTAATACCCGTTTTCGCATCACTTGCCATTGCATTCAGATTGCGCTACCGATTCTGTTGCCTAACTTCCCGCATCCCAACCCATCCCATGCCATACGCTCTCCTTTCGCTACTTATTAAGGCATTCACTCAATGGTGACGTTATTTGCATTCAAATGCATTTCTCTTATGTTTTTATTGTTTCAATTGCTTTTTAATTATTATATTATTATATTCATTATATCATTCAATTTGTTGGCCTTTATTATCAAAATTACACTTTTAGCGCTGTTATTACTATAATTAGTATTTTTGTTATTATTTGGGAATTTTTTTATTATTCATTCAAACAGTTCTTTAACTTGTTTTACATTTATTTCTTAATTAACTCATATTATTGTTATTTAATGAAACCTCATAGATTTTAATTAAATTTGATATTATTTTGACAAATAGCTAGGAAATTAATTATTTGTTTGGAAATTAATTTAAATAATGATAGCAATGATCTGGGATTTCATTTATTTCTGGTCTCTATTAAAATGGCTGTGAGTTTACAAACGAAACGAAAGAAACTAATAATAAAAGTTATTTTTTCGGTTCGTTTTACTCGTGAATCCAATTAAATGAAAAAATAAAGTGATTTCGTTGTGATGGAAGTGATGTGCGGAGGCTCTACCGACTCTACACGAGAGCACTGTTAGCATTACCAGTACTGCCGAAGCCCTACCATTTTCAGTGAAAGAGAGAGAGAGAGAGAGAGAGATGTGATTTCGTTGTGATGGAAGTGATGTGCGGAGGCTCTACCGACTCTACACGAGAGCACTGTTAGCATTACCAGTACTGCCGAAGCCCTACCATTTTCAGTGAAAGAGAGAGAGAGAGAGAGAGAGAGAGAGAGAGAGAGAGAAGACATTAGAAAAGTAAAGTTTCTTTCATTTCCTCAGGGATTTGAGTCAACTTGATTGCACATAGTTTTATGAGTTGGTTGAGCGCTCACATCCATCGCCTCCATAGCCTCCATAGCCTGTATGGGTTGGCATCAGTGCTGACTTAATCCGTTGCAGACAGTGATGGACTGGCATTACTTGTTCTGTTCGAGAGCTAAGATAAAGGGGCTCTACGTGTTTGTCCTATTGAAAATGTGATTTCGTTGTGATGGAAGTGATGTGCGGAGGCTCTACCGACTCTACACGAGAGCACTGTTAGCATTACCAGTACTGCCGAAGCCCTACCATTTTCAGTGAAAGAGAGAGAGAGAGAGAGAGAGAAGACATTAGAAAAGTAAAGTTTCTTTCATTTCCTCAGGGATTTGAGTCAATTTGATTGCACATAGTTTTATGAGTTGGTTGAGCGCTCACATCCATCGCCTCCATAGCCTGTATGGGTTGGCATCAGTGCTGACTTAATCCGTTGCAGACAGTGATGGACTGGCATTACTTGTTCTGTTCGAGAGCTAAGATAAAGGGGCTCTACGTGTTTGTCCTATTGAAAAGGCATTCGCTTTAATTAAACCTTTATATAAGTTATACGAATACATGCGACAAGTTTTGCTTTCCTTCTCTCCTCTAAGATTAATGTTTGTTTGCAGCCATCGGTCCCTCTATTAAGCCTTCAATTTAAAACTTTTGATGCGTTGAATACCAAAAATGTAAATCAAAATATAATCAAACGACACATTCTGCACACAATTTTTGTTACTTTATGTTTTCATTCCCTGTTTCGTACTCTCTGTTAAACATTCATTTCTAACTCATCCAAACATTTCAATGATTTTTATTTTCACGAATCATTTACTTTGATATCATAGAAATGCTTGGGTTTCTGTGTGAGACCAGAGCACAGGTATTGATTGCATTGCAAATAATTCATATGAATAGCACGGCTTCGAGAATAACTAAAATACAGCCAAATGTGAGCAATGGATGCATTGGATGCCAATGAGGAGTACATTGAGATCAGTGCTCGAGAATAGAGTATATTTGGAGGCAATCGTCTCATTCCAGTCATTCTTTCAATTCATATGTGTTTCTACTTTTCTATTCACTCGAAAGCCATATAGAAAGCAATCAGAGAAGAAGTTTTCTCTTGAAAACCAAATGGTCTGTAAGAGAATTCAGTACACAATATATATACACATAATATACTAAAAGTAAAATAAATTGAACACACAGTAGAGTCGGTCGCACTTTTAGTACAATTAAATATTGGCTTTTCTTTGCTGTACAGTATATACCGCCGACTCTACTTTTGTGCCTTTATTTGCTATTTTTGCTTTCATTTAATATTCATTTCACGTCAATATCCAGGAGATGAGATTTCTATTTATACCAATTTATAGAAAATCTTAAGCAAAGCATTAGTTGTGAAAATAAGAGGGGTCTGTATTGGCTGACATGGTTATGAATACATTAACTATAATTGCGTCCAAATATGATTTGCACTGAAAACTACGTAAATCTCTATTTGGAGGGACCCTTACTTAAAGTGTTTGAACGTTTGAACACTTGTTCATTACTGTCCTGTACAGTATAGCTCATAATAGAAATAGTGTATATGATGTATGAATTGATGATTTATTTGTCTAAAATCGCAATATTGATGTGAAATATGTATGAATATAGAGCGCAAAAGAGGCCGACAGACGTACACCCGCTACCAAACACTTGAATTGGAAAAAGAGTTTCATTTCAATCGTTACTTAACCCGAAGACGGCGTATAGAAATAGCCCACGCGTTGTGTCTCACAGAAAGACAAATTAAAATATGGTTTCAAAACAGACGAATGAAGTGGAAAAAGGAGAACAAAAACAAAATTGACCAGGGAATGCCTATGGGACCTGGTGGTGGACCCTGTGAACTAACACCACACCATGATAATGGCCATAGAGGTGGCGTATAAGCCATTATCAATCTCTCCTTTCACATTATCTCTCGTCCATCATTTACACTATATATTCGTATTGTATATAATAATTGCAAAAATTAATATTAATAATAATTAATAATATTGTAGTGAAATGTTGTACAAAAATATTTGATATAAATTTGATGGGAAAGTGAACTAATCGTATGACTGAAGACAACAATAAACAGTGACTGAAATGAATGCATGAATGAGACAATGACTGGAGTGAGTCCTACAAGCGGACAGTTATTCGTCTCAGTAGTGCTTCTCAACAATACAGTGTCATTGACTTGACTTTTGGCGGACACGGATGCCATCATCAACGGTCTCATCCCCTGCTATGTGTCACACATACGATATATGAACCATAACTCAACTCTTCTCTTCCAACAACTGTTTGACTGTTTTTTATGCTCTGTTTAGAGATAGAGAATGTGAGGGAGAGATAGAGTTTCAGGATAGTTTTATTGGTCGTGCAATTAAAGGTTGTAAAAAGGTTTACAAAGAAATACTTGACTAAACTTTCACAATACAACCACCAAAAAAAGTTTTACAATTTCTAGGGTTTAGGACAACACAATTGTATTTGCATTCTTTGCTATCTATACATATAATGCACTTTTTCTCGTTATTTTTGGTTATTCTTTAGCTTAAGATAGTTTGCAAAAACAGTCAAAGACTGTCCATAGTATACAAAACCAGTTCTATCGGAGCCGATAGGGAAATAAAGTTTCGACAAACAATCTAACAATCAATTCGGTGTAGTTTTCAATTACTTGAGTGACAGTGCAGTCCATTGCAGTGCATATATACAGTATACGATATGATATTTATAAATACAGTATATATTATATATTATATTAATCATATCTTATTTAACATTTGCCGTACAATCAGAGTCTGTATTATTTACATACAAAATAGCATTTGGACAGTAAAACCGCAATTTGTGTTTATATTCAAAATTATATCCAAATCAGTGACTGACTGGTGGTTGTCATCAATGAAATATTTTCACAAATTATGCTCAACTCTCAAACATTTCTCATTTTGAAAGCACTGTAATGTATAAGATATACAAATATTGTATTCATTAACAGCATTATTATAATTTCTTATTCAATTGATGTAATCTATGGTCTTATTTATTACAGTTTATAAAAATGAGTGTCAAAACTATGTGAACCAAACGTTTGTTGTTTTTAACTTTATTAGCGATTCTATTATGTATAATAATAATTATAATGATTATTCATTCAAAACATTCAAATGAATTTTCATTGCAGTAGTAACTGAAACATTGATATTAAGAAATGTCGAGTTTATAAGTGTTGTATGAGTTCTCTACCAAAACCTCAACCGATATATAGTCCTTCTCTTAAGACTCATTTTAGGCTAAAAGTAAAGTATAGTCGAGTGTAATGACAACTCACTGTTATGCTAGCTATGGCTATGGCTAACAGTGCTATTGCCTAATATGTAATGCCTTCCCAACTCATTTCAGACAATTCTGACCCTATAATAATGTTAGATAAGGTAACCAAAAGTGCTACCATTGCCTATCATTTTGACTATTGTTTTGTCGTTTATGTAATAACGGCTTTACATATAAAAAGTTCATCGCTTAAACTTTCCCCTTTTTAAAAACATTTTGTACAACGAGTTGGGCGGAGATGTGATGATTGTATGAGTATATAAGTGTCACGAAATTGAATAACAATTTAATAATATATTTATTTCGAAACACAAATCTCAGCCATAGTATAGTGCTATCCATTTAACCCCTTTAACCCCCTCTCTCATCCCATTCCTCCACTCATTATACGGTGCTTTCAATTATGATTTAAAATAAACACAATATAAAAGTACAGTACAGTAGTGTTGACTAATGTGAAGGGAAAAGCAATCATAAGAAAGTGATAAAAAGCAATAATTTAGAGGTAATGAGACAACTGTAGATGAAGTGATCCATTGATTCTATGATTTCATGTGTGAAGCACTTCGCAGACTAATCACAAATCATATATCAAATTATATGTTAGTCTAAACATCATCTAATATATGTTTCAAATTCAAAACAAAGCATAAATTCTGACACATTTTTGGACGAGATTTTCATAAATATATAGCCAAACAAGTTTTGGAAAGTTTAAAACTTGTAACACATTTCAGTAATTAAAGTGCTATAACTTTTGAGTTAATGGTTAGCATTAATATAAGTAATGACTAGAAATACATTTGGTTTGATTAAAAATGACAAATTATTGGTTCGGCAGAAGTGAACGATACGGTGAATACCGGTTGAGTAGAGCCTCAAAGAGCGTAACCGTCTCTTGTTTTTTGTTGTTGTCGTCGTTGGTGTCGATGTGTTGGATGTGTTGTTAGCTCCGACACTACACACACAACACTTGCTATAATTATTGGGATTTATCGCTCAAAGTAAGTCACATTTATTACGAATACCACTTCTCGACTAAAGCCATATCCGTTAGAAATATTTATCGCATTAATAATTGTCATGATTGTCATTAAACTTATCAATACTGGACTCGACTTACTATCAGTGTTTCAGCTATTATTGTGCTCTTATGCTCTCTTATGGTCTATCACTCATCCATTTCTGTCATCTTATTTCCATAAATCAATTCTAATAAAGATTTTCATTTATAAAATAAAATAATATGCCATAACTTATCACAACTTATTACTAGTTCTAAGCATTTAATAAAAGCCATTCAATCAATCATTCTATGCATTCATTTCTTTAGACATTCTTTTGCGACAACTTTTCAAATAATTCTTTCAATTTGATAAATAATTACTTTAATCTTAATTTATTTTAGAACTATAGATCTAATGGCTTAAAATATTTTGATAAATAGATACACTTATTATAAATATTTATGGACATTTAATTTCATTTATCATTACAAATTACAATTGCTTTTATTTATAAGAATGGAGTTGTATTATATTTAGGCTATGAATACAGTTAAAATAAAAATTCTTTGAACACTATGATCTGAAAATATCATTTTACTTATTTGGAGCAAATTCAATTTAATAGATAAACGGTTTTCATTTGGAAATTTCAATTTTTATAATTCAATTCATAGTGTATTTAAAGTGAAATAAAGTGCGACAAAGAGTAATGTTTATTACGTTAAGATGGCTATCATTTCGGAGTGTAATGCCAGTCGTAAGCAAAAAAAATACATAAAGAAATGAAAATTAGGATTTTATTTTAGCAGACGATCATTGCTTTTGAAGTCCATTGACAGCAATGAAAACAGTTATATTGAAATGTGTGACAGAATTAGAGACCTGTTGACAACCCAGCAGTCAAGACGATCGTCATTACTATCACAATGTCATCATCTATTGCTCTACGACTCTATTACTGTCGGCCCCACACAATGGCCACATTACATGGACTCAAATGGATATCAGTGCCTATCTGTGCCCTTCACTGTAATCTCGAATTTATTTTGTATTAATTTTTTAAACAAATGCTTCTTTTGGTATGTTTTTATTGAATGCAATTTTATTGAATATTTAAGTTGTATTTGGGTTGAAATTTATTTATTTTTCATTTTTATGTTTACTTTATAGTGTTGTGAGCGTACAGACAGACCGTTAGCTAAGAAGTGATTTCGCGAATACAGTATAGAAGAGAGAGTAGAGGAGAGACTGGAGTTAATGGAAGACCGGCGCAAATGTATCCAAAAAGCAAAGTAAGTTTCAAATGAAATATGGCTGAATGCGAGTGTTGGCTGAGTTAAGGCACAATCTTGTGATACGGCATTAATATCTCATGTGTGCAGTCACTACAGACTCAGGAATTAATGTCAAAACTAATGCAATTCCAGTGGTTTTCTACTCAGACTCTGACTCTAATAATTGTAGAATTCATTTATTCAAAGAAAACTTTGGCTCACAATATCACAAAAACAACTGAGAGGAGAGAGATTTAAACTAATTTAATTATGTCATCGGATTAATGACTAACTCGAATATCAAACTTAGGAAACAATTTAATCTTAATAGTCATTTTAAGACTCATATATATTTCAAATTAAACAGCGAATAAGCATAAGTTATGCCAAACTCTCTCGCAGACTTCATAATCAAATTAAATATTGAGCCAAACATACTGTGAGCCATATATCAAATTATACACAGTATAGTTTTTGTTTTTTAGTTTAGAAATTAAATTTTGAAAAACAACAGAGTTTTGGAAAACAGAAAAATTTATGCTTTAATTAAAAAGATAAGATTCAAGTAGTTTTGTATTGAGAGAAGGCTTTTAATGAAATTATAGCCATAACTCTTGAGATAAGTTCAAACAAAAGTGATGTTCTTTAGATTGCTTTCAAAGACAACTCATATATTACTAGTCATACAGTTATCGTTTATCTGCCTTAATATTCAATACCAGAGCACAGGTGGCCGTCTATGCCTTCAATTTTTAGCAAACGTTTTGCGAAACTATTGTTATTCTCCATGAGTTATGTCATATTCAATCCATAATACTGTATACTGTAGTGCACTGTACTGTATACAAGTGTAGCGCTTTTAGATAAATATAATTTAACCCATTAATATGGCGGCAAATGTGGCAAATCAGATAAATATAAATGTAATTTAATGTTATCTAATGTGTAATTTTGGTCATCACATTTGAATAAAACCAATGATTATGTTACGCTAACAAATGAATGTTGAGTTTTCTTATGTTGAACTGTTGGACTAACTGTAAGCTGCGGACAAGTTTGTACAGTAGTGTTGGTGTGATATAATGGTGTCTTTGGCTTAATTGCATGATTTGATTGATGAGTGTTGAGTAAAGAAGTAAAGAAGTGTGTGCGCTCTTCTATGGTCCCAAATGTCAAATTTATTTTCATCAGTGAATCGAGAGATAGAGCGCTTCCATTATTATAACAAACGATTGGGCACTGGTGTCTCTGTGCACACCATAATTCATAGCACAAACATTTATTATCTGGTGATCGCAAATCATTAATGCACTGAAAATCTATATGCCATACATTGCGCTAAACCTTATCACTGATTGTATTATATATTCTGAATTCCATTAGATTCAGTGTAACGTCTCTACAGATTAGAGCCAATATATAGTGTGTATAATATAATGCATAATATATTCCTTAATATATCTCATGTGTTCCCAAAACTAAGACGAATCATAGCATTAGTACTGTATATATAAAATGCCGAGTTATTCAGGTCTTACTTGAAAGCCCGAGAAAAAAAGAAAAGCATATAATTTATGAGAGCAACACAACTACACAAAACTGCTCTTTTTGTACAAAAACTAGCGCTTTCTTCCTTTCTCTAACTCCCAGTCTCTCTCTCTCTCTCTCTCTCTCTCTCTCTCTCTTTCTCTCTCTCTCTCTTCCTCTCTTTGAAAGTCAGTATTTGGTTGTTATGAAAAATTCTCATAAAATGTTAAAAAGGTTTTTTGGTGAATCTGCTGCAGAAAATGTGATTTATTGTCATTTATTGGCAGTCAGTTATGTAAGGGGTCTTCACTTTTCACTTTTGGTCATACAGTTCACTACAATGACTATATGCAGCACATTTTGCTTGACTGTATTGTCTACTATTTCTCACGCCTTCCTATCTATAGTCTACATGTTTTTGGTTACAACGGCTGTACATACAGTGAAGTGTACCGAATCACTACTGAACTGCTGGTAAAATGTGGAGACAATTATTGAAGCGCTTAAATTATGCGATTAAACAACACTCGTATATGTATTTGTCTTTACTGTCACTTTAATTTATGTGAAATTCTATGGCATTTGAAGTCATACAACGAATATTCTTTACAAACTAAAACAAATGTAAAAAACTAACTTTTAATTAGTGGCACAAGTTTAGCAATAAAATCATGCTTTCGTAGTGTTTACTCGTTTCCTTAATTACTATAGAGTTCCTGAGAATAACTGAAAGAATTGAAATCAATTTAATACAAACTCTTATACAAAAAAAGTTGGATAAAAGTTTAATATGAAAATAGATTAAAGAATAGTTTCTAAAGGAAAACATACTTTAAATAAGTCTAAGTTTATAAGAGTTTACATTTGATTGCACAGAACTTTGTGCATATATTAATACCAGTAGTGAACCAGTAGTGGAAAGGCTTATCATTTGTGAGCGGCGTATGCGTTGTATAATAATAGGGAAACAACTTGTGATGTTGTGATGTATAATAGTGTTGGGAGAGAGAGAATCATCTATTGTTTCGCTCAATGCTTTCATTTTGTTAATGACTTGAGCTAAACATTGATGTAATTAAAGTTTTCTTAAACTTGACATAAAAAGATTGATTCATCCATGAAATTCCTCGCATAATCTCAAAGTCATTTATTTGAATGGCTCACCAGAGCTACCAGAGCTACCAGAGCTAGTGTGTGTATGTGCACCAGCTTTCAAATTGAGAAATAAAGTCATATAACTTTAGCTTTGAGTCTGAGCTCACATTTCTTACTGTAAACTTATTGCTGATCTCAACTAACATAGCCTTCCATTGCATACATTCTGTACACAACTTGCCTCACATGCCTCTCCCCTCTGTACCGCACATTTGCCTCCCTTTCCCTCCCCAGTCTTCTCTCTATTTCTCATTTCTTTCTTAATTCTCTATTTTCTATTTTTCTCGACTTTAAGTCAGAGCAGTATTTCATTTCTCCGATCATAATAAGCGATATTTCTCTTTGCGTTGGCATCCATTGGCATCCATTGGAATCGATGGCAAAGTAGGCATCGCTCGCATCTTAAGCATCAATGAGTTTTTGCCGTCAAATTGTATAGCATTAGGAAAACCTGTCTCTGTTTTTATATGTGAATCTAGTAGTGAGTAGTCAGTAGTGCGTACTTCAGCTCTGCTCTGAAAATAAGAAAAATGCAGAGAAAGCACAGAAAGCACAGCACATCCAGAAGCACACCAGGGCTTAGAGGAAATGAATGGATGCCTTGTCTTTCCGCCAGAATGACTCGAATGAGTTGAAAGCATTGAGTATTGCATTCATTCAATGCATTCCTGTTGCAAATCCCAGTTTGTGTTACGAATCTAACGATTTTCTCTTTATTTCTCCTGAGAGTACGTGTCTTCAGACATAAACCATTTTTCTAAAAGAAACCCATTATTGCACAAGTATTGCCAAAGTTTTAGTTTAACTTCTTTTTTGCCAACAAAAACTTTTCTCTTTCCTATATTTTTATTTGTCTTTTTTTCTAAACCTATTCTCTTTGATTTATATATCAAATCCTTGATTAATAAGCGCCTGTATTCACAGCCAACCAGATTAAGGCGGTATTCACGCTATAACAGCGTAAACACAACGCATATAAGGTGTCATCAATCGTCACACTCTGTCTATAATTAACAATGAGATGAGATGTGATTCTCAACGTACAGTACATGTTGACCACACTTTCAATTACCAAACTATCATTAGTTATATTATATGCCAAACACAACATCTCATCCAAACCTCCATCCTTTCCCTCCATTACTGTCGCCACCAAATCGCCCCAAATGTCACTTGCGTTCAATGTATGCCTGTATTGCAGTAATGCATCCTTAAAGGCGACGCTCTCTGCTTATCACCGAAAGTTAGTTACAAATGGCATTCAATGGCATTCAATGGCATTCAAATGCCGGTCTCCTATCCAATGGGAAGATTCATTTATTTTGTTATTTTAGCACTACGAACAATTCAATTCATTATATCGAGATGGCTCTACCATTACTGCCATTATCGACTCTGCATGCTCATATAATTATTAGACAATCACTTGTTTTCCAATCAATTTTATGATTACCATTTCATATAAAATAACAATAAATGGAGTGACAAATTATGACAATCGTATTTGAGACTCTCCACCCTGATCATATTTACGATGATTACCTGTTAGTGCGTTTAAATAGTGTATTTTGTTGGTAACAAATGTCCGATAATATGTATAATGGAAAAGGTGTGTCGCTATTGTCTCGCTTACAATATATAAAATATTGAAGCCGTGATTACTTTGATGACTACTTGAAGGGAAATTATAGTCATATTATAGCAATACAATGTCATAGCAGTCATTGCAATCATTGCCACTCAATTTATTTAAACTATTTATGAAAAGCCGCACAATATTTATACTCCGATTCATTGAGTGAATAGTATTTTGTAGGCAAACATGATTTGAGACATTTTTAACATGAATCGCATCAATAGGTTTCGGTAATGGTTTGTGATGTCCGTCCACTTGTTTAATATGAATTCAATTCTAGACATTTGTGTCCAAAACCTACCCATTGTTTCGCTTATGCTTAAGAGTCAGGCATTTGATATGAAAAGTCTTTTTTGATCTATAAATGAATGTATAGTATTATACGCTATATAAGCGCCAACTTCACAATAGAGTGGAGTTATGTGTGTATTCATACCATTAGAGTTATAACACTTGAAATTCTGGTTTTTTGTTGATTATAATTATATAATAATTAAAGTTATATCAGATGTGTGTTTATCTTTCAAGGCTTCGAACGAATTTGAATGAAAAACTATTTAATTATTTTTCTAATGATAGCGAGAGTTGTATCATTAGACTCAGCGATGCTAACCATCGATAAGTTTGAATCATATTTTATAATATTATAATATCCGGTGTTTTTGTATTCGTTACGCAAATTTTTGTTACTTATTTTTGATATTTTTATGGGAACCAGTGTTTGCCATATTATGAATGCATTGGCAGACCTGATGGCACAGTTGCTACCATTGAGACAGAGCTGAACCAATTTGTTTCAGTATATCTCCCGGCGCTGCCAACAACGCCCGCAGCGATTCGATACTCGGATTCAAAATGAGTCCTTCTATTCGTTCACTGCATATGTATTTCAATGCATTCGTTATAATCTATTCACTATTCAGTGTTTATCGATGTGTTATTATTGGATGCAAAACCAAAACGCTTCCAACTTTAAAGTTAACAATTCATACCAATTCAGAGCCAAACCATAGACATAGTCGTAGAGATAGTGGTAGTCATGAGCCGTTGGCCCTAATAATTGTTGCATAAGAGAGGCAATAGTGAGTGATTAGGAGGTGAGGCGCCTCTCGTCTGCTTCTTATGCAGAGTTATGTAAAACATACCATTTGTTGGTCCAGTCGTCTGAACAGTTGGGCTCTGGTCTGTAATTTGTTGTGTGACTCGCGAGAGATGAACGCAAATCATTGATAATATGATTGAACCCATTGTATGGATTGCATGGATCTCATGGATGAGATGGTAGGCATCGATGGCAGGCATTTCGATGTGATTAATCAGTGCTCATATAAATCATGTTAATCATGAGTTGGGACCTATAGCTCGACTATCTTTCATTCGCTCATTTCTGGTGACCTTTCGGGTCAAGACGTGAACGAACGCGGATTGCAATGAGAGAGAGAGAGAGAGAGAGAGAGAGAGAGAGAGAGATCTATAGTTCCTCCCAATGCTCACCCGACGGATACATCAAAATCCAAATCCTTTAGAATTTAATTATATAAGCGATCAGCAGAAGAGCACAACTCTATAATTGGAGCCTAAATTCAAAACATTAATCAAAATCACATTCTCTGAGCACAAGAATAACTTAAAGGCATTTCCAACGCTCTAAAGGCTCTGAAGTTATTATATTTTTCTATATTTAATAAGTTATGGAAAAATAAGATTTGATTAATTGCTTTTAATCAGTTTGAATGCAGTTTTGCGCACCACTCGCACCGTCCGCATCGCTCACAGCATTCTTGAGCATACGAACCAAAGACTACACTCACGAACCACTATATGATGTATATATGATGTATACGTTTATTAAATTTTCAGCTTATATTCAAGTGCTATTATAGCACAACCATTTCTATTATAACTTATATTAATATTAATGCCCACAAACACACAATACACATGAGTTGTATGTGAATATAAAACATGTTTTAAGCAAAATACGATTTATGGAGTTTAGTAGCAGTAATGCCCGATAATTGCCCCCTCAGTACAGATACTCATTGCTATTCATCCAACAATAGACGGCTTGTAAGACCAGTCGGTTTGTTTGTGTCTCCTCTAACTCCGCTGTCTATACCTACCATTACTTACCATTACTTACCATCGCTTACTATTGTCTGCCATTGCTTACCAATGCTTACCAATGCTTACCAATGCTTACCCATAGCCTGACAGCACTTGTTTTATGACTTTTTTCATTATCAATACAACAACTAAACTAGTAATTGTGAGCCGCACTCATAAACCATATATATTTTAAGCCATATATACTGCCCTAAACTCAAACACTGACCCTTTGTTTGGGCTAAACATTAAAAATACAAATAACAACAGTTCCCAAACACCAATATAAATATCTCCTTGCTTCCAGTTACATTGTTATCCAGATACATTACTTCCAGTTCTCCGTATTATACCTTAAAAATGATCAGTTTTTGCTCTCATGTTATAGTTAGTTATATACATACGAATCAAAAAGTGTCTTTTAAACAAATAAATTGTGATTTCTTAACAAAATTATTGTATTTTATTATCAGTTTTTCTTTTGTTATATTTTCATTCGTCTCGAGAAGTGTATGTATTGTCTAAAAAACGATAAAAATGTCACACAAATAGTGTTTTACAGTTTATACTGTAGTGCCATTGATGTACAAAAGGATCAGTAATGCCCACCATTAGTGGTATATCCTTCATCAGTTTCATTCATTTCTCTATAACACCCACACGTGAGCACACGTTTACTAAATCAAACCAAATATTTCTTTCATTTTCTACTTTTTGATAACTTCTATATAAATATCAGTTACTATTGGAATTGGTCCCGATATTGTCTAACTCATTTAACTCGTACGAGTCAGTGGAGAGAGAGAGAGAGAGAGAGAGAGAGAGAGAGAGAGAGCTTTTATATTTTATATTGAGTATTCAGTGTTCACTATGCTTTAAATCTGCAATAACAATAATATTTAGAAATGAATGTCACTCCAATAGTCTATAAATTATTATACAAGACTTATTACAATATTCATTTTTAAATATTATAGATATAGTATATGATTGAATAAAATGACTGGCGGTATGTTTTTGTTAGATTCACTCGAGTCTATCATTTATATGATTGCAATGATATAGTGTTGACCCGTTGCGAACTGCACCCCATTTAAAGCGATTCAAATATGTTGTAATGAGAGCCGACGGCAACGAGTTTTTTAGTTGTGTTCAATGTGTGGTATGTTTGAGAGATAGACGTGAATCTGTGGACACGAAAAACAAGACAAAACAACTTTCCATTAAAAGGTTTCTATTACTGGTGTAATGATATGATGAACATCTCATTGCATTGCAATTCACTTGTTTATGCATTCTTTGCATTTAATTGAACTCCTGGATATTTTTGTTAATTCTTTCTTATTGTCTATTAATACATAACTATTTCATGCCTTTCCAGTCCTACAAAATTCCTGATCTCCTCATTAGGCATCGGCTGTTGCGGACATTTATCCCATGAAAATGTTAGTCTAATCATAGTATTAATAGTTAGTAAATTGAACCAATAATTTATGTAAAAAACAAATTATATTGACATGAGTTTGTCTAATGACTAAATGACTATCAAATGCTTGTTTTCAATGATTGTTTCACAACAAGATATTTGTATTTTCTTCACTATTGAGGATATGATAGGAGAGCTATAAATTAGAGGTTGTATTCAATTCGTACATAACATTAAGGTTTACAGAAACCAACATTTGAATCGTATTCATGAGACCACCCAAAATGATAACACACTCATCAAAATGTAATTTATTTATTAAAACATATTTTAATACAATTAGAAATAGTTTTTCATGTTATTTAATTTAAATAAAAATCTTTTTAACGGATCGACTAATGGTGTCACTGGAGAGTGTATTACAGTATAATAATCTTAAATTGGGATAACTTTTGCCTCTTTTCTCTCATTTCTTTAAACATTTTTATGAGTTTTAAAATTTTTAGATAAGAATAATTACCGATTAGTTTAAAAATTACATTGTTTTTAATGAATTGAGAAATTTGTCCCTCAAAAGAGCAGTTTAAGTCTTGTTCATAATTATATTTCATTAAGCTTTAAGTATTATACTTAATATTTTTAATGTTTCGTATAATGTGTAATGCGTAAACATATTCAATCAAATTATCATAAAATATTTTTATATTATTTGTATCATAAATCAAAACAATGTTTGATATTACACTGTCTATTATTTGTTGACAATATTTTATTATTAAATACTTTAATAAAATCTATTTTAGATATTTTGTTTGAAAATATTATTAAACATTGAAATTTGATTTAATGGAAGTCATTAACAGTTAATTAAATGGTTTTAGTTTCCAATATAAACAGAATTACCTATATTTCACAACATATTTCAACAAAATTTATATATGGGAAATAATTTACAATAATTAGTGTTATTATCATATTTTTAAAAACAAATAAATCTATTTTGAAAAATTGATTTTTCTCGCTTTGGAAAGCAAACATTTTTGCAAAATAAAATCAATCATTTGTTGCAAACAATCACTTCTTTATTAAATAGGTTTTTGTTTTTATATATAACTTATATTAAAGAAAACTCTTATTCTATACTTCTATACTATATATATATTATAGTGAATTTTATTTCCAAAGCTTTCAAATGATAAAGTTTATTGAAAATATAGATTTTGTTAGAAACGGCTCTGTTTTGTGTTAGACTCTGATGTTATATACTCTACATTAATAGAGTAGAGAGTATTTCACTGTATTTTCAGAGTATTTAATAATTGATGTTTGTTTTACTCATTCACTTGCGATGCGTTTACTTTAATTGCTTTTCACTTTGATTTGGAGCTCAAAATGAAATTATATTTTATCCCAAAAATTCCAACACAAGGATTCCTAAACATAATCTATTCAATACTAGAAAATATATAACCTGCTATATTAATGCCGAGAAATTGGTATCTCATATATCAGTTAATTTTGGGCTCAACCAATAAAATGAAGAATATTTTTGCGGACAAAAGAGTCTTTTATCTAAACATGTATTTATAATTTATGGCTTTTCATGAGTTTTCCACAAAAACTTTTAATTTTTTTTACTAATTCTCTATTTTTTTTTATTAATTAATGCTTTAATCTGAATATTAATCAGAAAATGCACACAGAATTTGTGCATATCTTTGGAGTTTTATGAATATTTATTATTAATGTCTCATAACTTATAAGTTGGTTTTGCCTTATC
>CAJPVJ010001466.1:0-16337 GCA_905397405.1 Oppiella nova | reverse complement strand
GCATTTCATTGAATTAAGTTTTTACAATTAATTGTAAGTTTATTTATATAAATTTATAAAATGCAAGTTAATCGTTTAAAATACTTATTTCTATATAAATATACAGAACAATTAAAAGTAAATTGAAATGTTAACCTAAATCGGAATGTCCTTTTTTAAAAGTTAGTAAATATGTTATAATTAGTATTAATGTATTCTATAATTATAGCTTAAAAAGAATATCGCAAAATAAAATTCCACTAGAATCAGAATATTCTGTTAAATCCAATTATATCATTTACAAAACAGATATTCTTGTATATTTTTGATAATAAATACAATAAATTGATTAGTAATATTTAAATTGAATCTATTGATGTTCACTGATTCATGTTTGTATGTGAATAATTTGAAATCAGTTTAAACTTTGTTAGTAATATTAACATCTACTGTATTTAATACTATAAGATTTTTTGTTTTTATACAATATATGCCATTTACAATATAAGTTATATGATGGATATAATTGGATTTAACAGAATATTCTGATTCTAGTGGAATTTTATTTTGCGATATTCTTTTTAAGCTATAATTATAGAATACATTGATACTAATTATAACATATTTACTAACTTTTAAAAAGGGACATTCCGATTAAGTCATAAAATAAATATATATTTTTGTGGAAAATATAAAACATATTCTCTTAGTCTTCAAAATTATTAGTCGACTAAAAATACATTCAATAATAATATGAAATGGAAATAACATTTAAAACATAAATAATTTGAGTTTAAATACAGACGAGAATTAATAAAATAGATGTGAAATACAATCACATTTTGTTGGTCCACTTTTGCGCACAAGTATTTTCTGACGTTTTGCTGTCAAATAATATTAAATTAAAAACTGATTTATTTATAGGTAATAAAAATGGTATAAACTATTTGTTCACCTCTAGTGTGTGTCAGTTGGAACTAAACGACTGAAGTCTGCGTTCAATTTCCAGAGAGTCTCGGCTGAGTCGACGGCATAATACTTATCCCCCTCTCGAAAGGCGCCGATAATATCTTTTACGTCGATGGGATGGACGCTGCCGTCCACTTCTTCTTCAACTTCTTCTTGAATATCCGCCACTTATTATGACCGCATTTGCCAATCAATACGATTGTGTTATCCTTTTCCACATACAAAGAGGCCGTATATTTCTTCACACTTTGCATACATATATAGAAATACACAGAAATATACTGTAATTACTATTTTGAATATACTCTGAATGTAAATGAGATTCAAAACTCCAAACCCGTTCTCATCGTATGGGTAGTCGACGCCCGGCCACGAACTTCGGGGTATGGAGTGGTTGGCCCTCATCTCGTAGGCGTAGCCACCGATGGTGTTGTCAAAAGTGAACGAATAGTCGGCTGTAGTTCTGACCATTGAGTAGACCTGAGAGTCGCTCCCGGCCACGAACTTCGGGGTATGGAGTGGTTGGCCCTCATCTCGTAGGCGTAGCCACCGATGGTGTTGTCAAAAGTGAACGAATAGTCGGCTGTAGTTCTGACCATTGAGTAGACCTGAGAGTCGCCACCAGTCTTGTAGTAGAAGAGGAAAGCCGTCATTTTCATCCAATCGTTGAATCGACACATCTCTGGGTCTGCCGTCCGGTCGCACGTCTTCGGGATATCCTTCACCGTAAAGAGTGTCTGAATTGACTTTATATTCAAGTCTTTGACTAAACGGATGTCAAAGAAACGATTGAAATGAATATTTAGACAAAAGTGGAATCGGATGTTAGTCTGTGATCCGGGGACATGGAGTTCGTTTCGCACTCTACCAAAGGGTACAATAGTCCAGAACTCGTCTTTTCTCAACACATAGACTGTCTCCAAGTGGTTGAAGATGGCTGTGATCTTGTCTGCAGTCGTGGTGAACGGACAGAGAATCGTCGGTGACGTCTGCGACAAGACATTTGTGACACTTATAAGAAGGAGGTATTGAAACTGATTTGACATTTGAATGAAACACTGCTTTCAGTGAAGACAGGAATCAGAGAATCAGTGAATAAGTGAACAAATTATGTGTAAATTTAATCGAAATTCAAATTCTAGTTAAAAATGACAACAACTGTAAGAATCGCGAGAAGAGATGACAGCAAACAATACTTTCACTTCATTTGAGTGTCTGATGACTTGGATGTGATAAGTTGTAATGTTTTACAAATAGTTTTACAAAGTTCACAGTTTATTATACTTTTAAGGAAATTGTAATATTTATATTTATATTTTCGTTAGTTACAAATTTCTACACTGGTAAACATATTGCATATAATTATAACTACGTTATATACTATATAATTATTACTACTCCAATATAATTATACAATTTTGAACGAAAAACTCAATAAACTTTTATTTTGATCATAAATTTTGATTCATAAAAATTGCCAATTTAGTAGCATAGAAATAACAATTGTAAAAATACACTCAAAATCCCAAACTTCAGTAAATGGTTGAAATCAAAGTAGAGATTGAGTATAATTACATCCAGGATAAATATTGAACCGATAAATAGTTTGATTATGAGCTCAATCATGAATCTCAATCTTCTTATTAATTGAATGAAGAAATTCATATCATATTTGTTGTCAATTTGAATGACATTCATTGATTTGAATCCTTTCACATGAATAATAATTATGAAAATATTGACACTATTTTGGTGTTTAAACAAATAGATTATAAAGAGTTGGAAGAATGCAATGATGGCTAACATCAAGAATAAGAACTTAGATATTCCTCCGATATATTGCGCTAAATCTAAATAATAATAATCCATAGTTATAAGCATATTAAGATACGGTACATACATTTATACGGTAGTTATATTTAAATAAGTTATCAATTATTGTTTGCTAACCACTTGTGCGTAAAAGTAATGTAAAATAAAGTGAAACTTTTGGTAAATAAATAAATTTAATGAATTCATGAAAAATAACGAGTTATGAGAGAAGTGTTTGTAAAGTATAGGTTCACTGAGTCTATGATTCGTGGCGTTTGGTGACAATGAAGTCTTTGTGCGCGACTCGGATGGTGATGGCGATGGAGAATATGATGATCACTACAGCACTGAATGTGGACAAAAACCAATACATAAATCCCATGGAATCGTTGTCCATATAAAGACAAAACACAATCCAAGACAATGGAAACAAACGCATTATAATCAGCGATACTACGAGACAATCGGTGGTGAAAACAGGAAAAGTCAGTGAAATGGGAATCAGATTAGAGATAATGGTCTCACTTATGGTGATAACACTATTGAACCGATAGGTTGTGCTCTTACGGAGACCTCTCATAAAGAGAAGTTGTCTTAAATGCGCGAATATGTTAGAGATCTCGACCACCAGTGCTATCATACAGCAGCCGATGGTGAGGATGTGGTGCACTATTATCTCCTTACGGCAGACATCTCTGAACACCAAGACATCATATCTAAGGCTAGACTCGCATCTAATAACAGACTTTTCCGACAAATTAGTCACTAATTAGTGAACATTAGGCGTCAAATGAGTGCAAACTTGCGCTAAGAGTCCCCAAAAGGCGGTTATGAATGAGTGCACCAATGATATGGAGATATTCCTCCACTTCCAGAACTGGTACTCATTGGTGACCACCGATTGGGGCGCCGTATAGGCCGTCGTCTTCAGCACTCCATTCAATTGTCTCAAAGCAATGGCTGTCGTGAAGGTGACTATCAGTCCGTACTGTTCCGTCACTACAGTCATCGTCAGTCTATGGACTCGATTGTGGTGACAATCAGACAATGACTGAATGGTTGTCGTTCACTGCTTCACACATTCAACGGGTTTTGGGTCCGAATTGAAGGCAATGTGTGTTTGTGTCGAGCATTGAGTCCAACATTGAGTCCAACAATGCTTTCGGACATCAATTCATGCCTTCAATCAAACGCTAATCAAACTAATCATTGGTTTCGCGAAACTAACGGTGAGTCCAAAGTTTCGCAAAACTGTTTCATATATACAGTGATAGACCTCTCGTGGCTCTCATCCACACTAAACACACACTCTATCACTCAATAATAAAGTTACAGTAATTGAGGGGAAGGGAGACTATAAGCCGCTACAGTATAAGCTATAGCTATGCAGTGAATGTGAGGGACATTATGAGACAAAAGTGACAGACTTTGTGGACATTCATGAGAATTGGCGCACATTTTGGGTTTGCATTAGAGATTTGGAGACCAATTGGTGACTGCATTGAATGCATTCATCAAATCACGTGCTCAACACAAACCATTCATTACAAGAAGATCTGCTCTCTTAATGATCACTGAATCCGTGACAATGGCTTCAAATACCCGGATATTGGTGTCCAATCAGACAGTGACTGCACCGGCGATGGACTACTGGTTTGGCATTGGGTTGGGAGTGAAGACAATCGCAGACTTGAAGGCACTTCTGGCGGCAAATGAAGGCCTTTCGCCACAAGAAGTGCATCTCTTCCTCAAGAATGGCTTTCTCAGGGATGAGACAAATGTGAGTATTCTTCGCGAGGAAGACGTGGTTTCCATTAAACGAAACACTCGTTTGAACACCAATTGCGGCCATCAATTGGTCATCACTTCGATGAGTGTGTAAGCAATCCATTGATCACTCATTGTCACCGATATCTCATAAAGTCTTGTATCTGTGAATCAGTGCTGTCAATACTGTTGAGTCGTTCCCACCGGACGTCATAATCACTCCAATCCAGGAGCTGCAGGAACTGTCCATCACTTGCAATCCCGTGTCCAATGGTGTGGACACGTCTCGCAAGACACCGAAGAGGAGCCGAAGAACTCTGGTTGTGGCCAAAAGCAAGCGATTCCGGTGTGAGGAACAGGATTGCGGCAAAACCTATACCCATAAGAATCATCTGCAGAGACACTGGTCTGAGAAACACAGCAATCAGTCACTGCCTTAAGTCACAGCCAAATATCACATTCAATACGATATTTGTTTGGATTTTATGAATTTTTCCATAAATTAAATACATTTTAATAACTAATGAATAGTTTTTTGATTCAGAGTATTATCTGACAATTTAATTTAATTTATAATTTAAGTTTTAATGTTTAACTGTACTGAGAAATTATAGGAACTTTACCTTTACATTACCTGTGCATTACCGTAGTCTCAATGTACTTGTACCGTATTACCGGTATTGAACATTTTATTTCATTTTTTACAATATTACCAAATCTCAATGTAAACCTTAAATTTAATTAATATTATAATACATTTACAAAATTGAAATTGCTTGGAGTACAAAACTTGTTTTTTATATTTTAATTTAATGAATAATAAAGTCAATGTTAGTTTACACAATATTAGAAAATTAATTAAATTGCTTGCATACACATAAATTATGTGACATAATCATAAACTGAATTTTTGTTTGCATATTAACATAATAATGTAGACATAAATACATTTAAGTTATAACGGGTATAATGATTGATTGTACAATCAAATAAATATATAATAACTAAATAAGAATCCAAGAATATGAGAGCTAGGTGTTTTAAAAGGGTAAAAGTTAGTGGTCATACCTATTAATGGCTCTTATTCTCGTTGATTAACTTAGGAATGCCGGCCACGCCATCATAGGTTAGCATATTATACACGAATAGATAAGAGAAAGCAAACATAAAACAATAACTGAAAAAGTTTTTGTTGTTCATTGGGAACCAATCATAGCAATAGAAGCCGATGTCTACTTCGGACAGACTCTCCAGGAATGTCATTACCTTGAGTCGGGTCCGGACTGTCATCACTCGCTTGACCAGTATTGAGTAGATTATTGAATAGGATTTATGGGCCGACTTTGACAGCCTCACACATATTATATTGATAGAGAAGCACACGTTCAATAGGAATATAATGTTGGCCACATAGCCCACCCGATAGTATACATTGTCCAGTTTGACGTGACACACGTACGACAATATGATAATCAAAGGGGTCCCGAAATAATAGATATAAAATACAATCATTCGCGTGAATACATTTTGCTTAAACACAGAACGGGTGACTTTTACATGGGAGTGGATTGCCTCCAAAAATATATAAGTATTCATTTGGTTGTAGGAAATAAGCATTTTCTCGTTAATCATGTTGTATTGATATCTGAGATACAAAGCCGTGAAATAAATGATACAAAAGGCGCCCAAAAATACGGCAAACGTATCAACGATCCAAAAGTATGTAATGGTGTCCCAGAAGGCCATACTTATTATGGAGAACTCCATTTCTGGGAACAGGACGTAAGTCAATACAGAGACTACTACCAGTGTTATGTAAATGAAACCAGTGGCCACTATGAATGCAATGTTGTTGACATATTTGCCAATTATGTTGATATGCATCAAGAACTTTTCATTGTATTTGACATTCAATTGGTTGACTTTCTTAGTCTTGATGTCATTGAAGAACGTGATGAACGCCAGGTTGGAGTGAATGTCAGATAAAAACAGATAATTACCGAACAATAGATTCGTAGACATAATGCAGATGCACATGAGACCTGAAATCATAACCTGATCGCCACATAAACGGTTTGCGTCGCTCATCAACGATATGATCCTTTTAGTCGGGTATAGACAGGATATGCCGTATCGGATGCCAATCAATAGACACATGAGTTTTATGAAACCGCAAATCAATACTCTTCTCCTGGATCTCCTCCCTTTCAAGTGGTCATCAAAAGAGGCCGAAATTATGACATAATATTTCGTTAAAAACTCCTCCAACTGATCGAAACCAATATTTTGGTTACTTATGAAATGCTTAAACCGATTGTAACTCTCCCTGGCAGTTAACCGAGTTTGGACCTGTTTGTAGCCCTCCCTTACATCCATGACTTTATAGCATTTACTTATTTAAAAGACAACTGTTCAGTTTTGGTTTTATCAATCTTTATTAAATAACTTTTTTGGTAATGATCTAAATGATGAACTGTTTAAAACTTGAATGTCGTGATACTGGCTATTGTTTTTGAACTTCAGCTACATTTCAAATCAATATTGACAATGATTTCTGAAGATTGCAAAATTAATTTATATTTTCTTTATGTAAATAATGTTAAATAAAAATTAATATTTATTTAAACTTTTGAAGAGTACATGATGTTCATTTAGTGTACTGTACATTGGTAAAAATATTTTTTATTTAAATTAATTTCATATTTATATCGATACCTTTGTATTGGTTTTATTCGTTTATTTATTTTTGTCTAAATTAAACAGCATTTCAAGAGCACATAAAAACTAATTACAAATGGAAAGCATATTTGCAGTAAGAAATCTATAAGTCCAAATTAAACCATTGAAAATATTGCATATTATATCAGTACCGCGGTATATAAAAATTATTTTTAGTACTTTTATCTTAAAAAATAATTATAGCAAAAGTTCATTAAATTTTATTAATTAAATTTAATAGTGTATAAAATTAGTACTTTCGTAAAAGATTTCCTAGATTGTATAAGTTAAAAATACTTGTAAAAAATAAAACAATTAATATTCAATTAAGAATCAAATTCATTACTAATATAGAAATACTGTATGGGTATTGAAATGAACAAGTACGTAAAACAATTTGTTTTGCAAAAAACTATAATACATAGAGTATTGATTTAAATAAAATCTAAAAACATGAACTTATATACAGTTTTATAATAAAACTTATTTCACTCAAGTATTGTATTTTTCATTCCTTTGTTATGTTGTAGTTTAACGAGTTTTGTGTAAATTACAGTTAAAGTCAATAAAAATAAATGGATTTTAAAAATTAATTTTATACCATATATACAAACATTGGCATTCATTTGATTTGAAACATTATAGAGACTTACAGTCATTAAACCAAGTTATACTACAATTCCATGAAAACTTAGACTGAAATGACTTTTCCCTGCAATGCATCGCAGCGTAAATAATGATAGAGTTTTGCATTGAAATGAAATGACATTTAAAGGGTTCACTGAATCTATCAATTCCTGTATGAAATACATATAAGAATTACATTTGAAATGTTGCAAATTTTTAACTATAAATTTAGTACTTTTTAGATTATATGCTAAAACTGAATTCACGTGTCCGTTATATAAATAGACTGCAAAAGCTATATTTTATTCCGATAATAGAAAACATATTTATTTTATTGCATATTTATTATCATGCAAAAAATATTTCATTTTTTCAATAATAGCATGTTCTTTAATAGCAAATTAATAATAGCTATCAATAAACTCGGGACTGAAAAAGTTTGTATTTAAGTAAATTGAACACAAAAAATATACTAAACCTCATCAATCGATAGTCAACATAAGCTAACTGTGCAAATATGGTGTACGCAATCTCGGGACTAAATGTTTTGTTTAAACCATCACTAAGAGCCCATGTTTTAATGGTGATGAAAATTATTAGATAACAAAAAGCAAAAATTATTGTTATTAATAAATATTTAACAAATATTGTGTCATAAATTATAATGCTAAACATATAGTAATTGTCTAATAAATATAGTGATAATGTGCAAAACGTTTTACCGATATTTTCTGATTACGGGAACGAGTTTTGGTTTGTGTAGTGGTCTGTACCTGTTATGTCTGACCAAATGGTTGTGGCCATACCCTATCCATGATTACACAGCGGGAGGTTGGGATTGGAGAGACGTTCCCCTGTACTCCGGATTAATAGGTTTGTCCTCATATTAGTATAGATAACCCGAAAGTATATTTGTCTTAAGAATCCTAGTTATTATTAATTGGTATTTACTAAATGTGTGATTAGAATACAATAATACAATGTTAACAATCATTAAATATTTATTAGTTAATAATTTATAATATAACATTATATCGAAAGTTATGTTGTAGTTCTAATTAAATTATTACAGCAAACCTTTTAATGTTAATTGTTTGTTTTTAAATTTGCAATCAAAAATATTAATTTTATATCTAATTAAATTCAACATTTATTAAACATGTTTACTCTAATTAAAGAATTCGCCTAATTTATACAGTATTAACAAGTTAATTTATGGCATAGTATCTAAATTTAGATACAATTATCAAAGTTACTTATACAGTATTAAGATATAATACTATAACCAAAAAATATCATATGATTGAGTGTTTCCGTTTAGTGGCACTCACTTGACATCCAATTATTTATGCATTGTACAGTACTAGTCTTATATTATCTTATTTGTATTAAATAAGTTTAATAGACAACAATTATCATATAAAGGGTTATCTATGAGTTATATTGATAGATACGAAATGATTGATCGCATGTTTGTTATAACAGGTTTCATAATCTTCTCACCGGGACTATTGATTGTAATCAGAGCTAAACCCAAAGAATTACAATATTATGCCGTTTTCCTAATCATACCGTTTTTAGTGACACTTATTTGTCTAATACTGCAATTGTCGCAAAAAACTGATTTATTTGATCCGACGGATTGGTATCTGTTTGGTGTGGCGTTAGGTCTTCTGGCGATTATCATAAACTTATTTTTGTTCGTTAATGAAATCAAGACATATGGCAATCATAATCAACTCATCCAAACATCCAAACTCAAGGAGGAGGAGGCCGTCTGAACGCATCCCAAACTAAATCCATTTATTTATAGTCTATATTTGTTTTGGTCTTTTATTTGACATATCATTTCACATACGGATCATTTACATACATATCATGCATATCATTTTTGCTATAGATATAAGTTGAAAAATATATTTGTTTTTAGAATAAAAATATTCAGATTATTATGAATAGATTTCTTCAAAATTCTTGAGTAGATGTACAAAAACTTTGTTTCATATTAAACACATTTGCTATATTTAAGAATCGTTTATAAAAATATGTTATTACTGTATACAAAAATCCTGTTGTTTTGATTTATAATTTATCAATGAATTAGAATATTGATTGAAAATCCTAATAGTGAATCATGGCAAAACCATTTAATTCAAATGTGCTTTATACCTTATAATCAATACTGTACACTTGAATAAATAACTGGTATCTGGTATACTAAACAAGAAATAAACATAAATATAATTATTTTATATAACTTATTATTCATAAATTCTTGAGCAAAGAATATGAGTGAATATATTAAACACGTCTACCATTCAAGCGGTTGACTGTAATTCTTATCAGTATTTGTGTGAAAATAAGTGAAACGAAAACATATTAATATTTATTCATATTCATTGATTTCAATGAGCATTCACTTAATTAGCAATTTTGCTCACAAGAGAACTACAATTATTATGATTCTCCATAAACTATTCCGAATCATTTATTTTAACGATTATTTCTCTCATAGACTATAATAAATGCCATACATTTATAGCCTAAGAAATTCTCTGTTGTATTCTCTCTGTCTTTAAACACACTCTCAAATTGATTTAATTAGCCGTGAAGTATATAAGTAGTGATGCCGGCGCTCAAAGTACTACCAATTCAAATATGTCTGCAAAACACGCACCAAAATTCATTGTATAGTATTGTTAGGGCACCAGTAGTTTCGTACAATAGAGAAACGCTACTGATCTAAACGAGTGATAACTATAATTATTTAATTTTTTCCAATTTTTCTGGTCTTTTTTGGTCGAAACACACACACAACTCATGACTTCATATCATATTTCAAAAGCACATAAAATTTTATGAAAAAAATGAAAGTTAAAGGAAAGGATTTCTCATTAAAAAGTTTTGTAACATACAAAACTTAATAAGTTTGTAACCGTTTGTTACAATTTTATGATTACTGCAAACTTGGCCTCAATTGTTACGAGTAAGAAACGAAAGTCATTTTTAAAAAGAGAAAGTCATTTATTTTTTGGGTTTTTATAAAAATATATGCCTGGTTCCTATCATTTGACAACATTTTAAAATTATGTTTACTTTCTTACACTCAACTTATTAATTAATAACTCTATGATAATAAACTATTTATTATTTTCACATAAAATATAAACTCAAGTGTCGCCCAAACCTAATGACAATTGAATGATAGTTCACATTAGGTTTTCACACTAATTATCCAAACTATAAGTGAACGTCAAACAAATATTAAGCAAAATGTTGTGTTAACGGATGAAAATTATGACCTATTTTTGTTGCCACCACTAAGTTTTGAATTAAACAATATTATGTATTAAATGCTTTCCTTAGTTTGAGTATTAATATATAAAGTTTTCCACTTAATCTCCTGTTAGTCAAGAAACAGAGTCTACTCTACAATAGGTTTTATTAATGAAAGAGATTTTGAAGTGCTTTTGACACAATAGATGCAAAAATATGAAAAGTTGATTTTGGCATTTGAATAATATTTTTACATAAATTATAAACACAATATGCACTAATTTTTGTATTCACTCATTAAATAAATAAATTCAATTACTGTAACATAAAACATATAATACAGAATTTACAATACTTTTTTTAAATTATTAATAGAAAATTATTATACTGTATATATAATTAATTAATCTGTACAAACACTTATATTAATTCAAAAAAGTTATATTGTTTATAAAAGTAATAATTTATTATGTTATTAAAATAATATTTAAAAATCATTACTGTAAATTGTTAATATGTTACGATTAAAAATAAATGGTTCCTAAAATTGAACTATTATTATTATTTAATACAAATTTGCAATTATAATTTAAAGTTAAATCATTTTTCTAGCCATTTATCTAATCAAATTTTCATCTATTACACCAGTAAATCTTGTTTATATTCCTGACACAAAATTGCCAATATTATTACATTGCTAAATCTATAATATCTCAGCGTTAGGTTCATAGGTTTTCTGTACATACAGTGCATCCGTACCCTCAGGTCAGGTCTGGTATCACAGAATATTCTGTTGAATTCAATTGCTTTTCGTTTCATTGAATAATAAATTAATTCTTTAATCTTTTTTGTAAGAAAAGCTAAAAATAAATGCAATTAAGTTTCTTACTATATAAATCACTTTCGGTATAAATCAATCTAAATATTTATTTATAAAATTTGTGTTTTCTAATAAAAGCCCAACAAATACTGAATGTAAACGAAATATCCTTCCTTTCCATTCAATATATTTTTATATTGTTTTCTATTCTTCTATACAAAGAATTTGCAAAAAATCAATAAATGGAAAGAGTTTTTGCCAACACCTCAATAGTTATGTATACAAAATATATCTAATTTAAGGCTTTCGCATAACTTTTGCTGTGAATATAAATAATTTATTCTTTTCTTTCGCTGCAAAAGCAGTCAAAAGCACTCAAAGATTTTTATTTTGAACAGAGATTTAGGCGCTCAACACACCAACCCCTCTATACTATAAGACTATGAGATTTTGTAAGCGCCGGCAGAATGTCGATCGCATGAGAATCAGTCAGTCCTACACCACATGTTATGACAATACAAATGGCACTCTTGTAGATAGCATTTCACCGAAAAGCAAATAGTTTTTCAATCATTCAATTTTTGAGACTTTTCTTTGGTTTCAGATATTTTTCAAGTATATATTGATTTGTAAACAAAATTCGGGTCTTAAATCCAAAGTTAATAATAACGAGACCTTATTGTACAGCGCTATACAGTGCAGTAATGTTAGTGTTATAGTCAGCACACATCGTATACACAGAATATTTCATTTGGCGACAGAATCTAACAGAGAGTTTGCTCTAATATATTGATCCTAAAGTGTATTCAATGGCTGCACACAATTGAATGGAGTGTCGGTGCTATCAATATATATATAAAAGCGGGTTTGGGTTCTGGTGTAACAACAATGCACTCCTCGTAAGCGCTACTGTTATATACGATTCGTGCGATTCTCTCACTAAATCTCAAATGAAGTTCATCTCAATTGGCACTCATCTGTAAAACATAACAACAAACACCACAACAAATCAAACCATAAATACACAATAAGTTTTCTCACAAAATGTGTCCGACTCTTTTTGTTCATCGCTTTTCTTATTCCCATTCAACACTTAATTTATGTGTTATTTGTAGTCATCATAAATCTTCACATATTTTGTAGAGTCCAATATTCTGTGTATAGAGAATATATACACAGAATATATATAGAAAAAGTATGACAAAAGTTGTTTACGAGTCAATTGTGATAATATTCACATCAAGTATCATATTTGCCTGTACCCTATCATCGGTGTTAATAATACTATTACAGCCTAACAATTCCATGTTTGGCATTGACACCAGGGTTATAATTGCGGTAATATATTAATTCTTATATTTTTTCTATTTTATTATAAACTAATTATACAGTTATACAGTGAGTCATTGCAATTCATTGCTATTGAGTAGTTTTTTATCGATTTGAATTATAGTATATGATAAGTATTTAAAAACAAAAATGTTATCGTTAGCTTGGTAACACATTATTATTAATCTGTTCGGAGTTTATGCGAATCACATATTTATAAATAAATTATTACAGTTTAGTCCATTTTGTAACTTTGTTTTTCAGATAATCCTCTTAATTATTCCGAAACTGACTTTAATTTTTGTCCATTAATTACATAATATGTCGCTTTTAATGACACGAAACTCATTTAATTGTTATTTTGCCAAAAAGTTCTTTAATATACTTTTTATCGCATATTTTAGAAAATTGTTGGACTATTATAAGCCAATAGATAAGTACATCTATTTATATAACTTTTCGCGAAGAAGACCTCTTTTATCAAATTAAGTTCACTATTCTCTCGCGGATTAACATTTGAGACAAATATTTATTGTAAAACACAAAAGAGCTTTCAATGAAAAGAGTGCAACCATTTATAGAGTACTAAATTATATATAAAACAAAAGCAATTGAATGCGAATTACAGATTAGGGATACTCTCTATTGAATTACTTTTCGTCAAAATCAAAGCCACCCTTAATTTGATTGAATAAATTATTTAAAACATACTTTAAAGCCAGCGATTAAATAGCTTTATCTAAATCTATATGACATTTGGCAACAGATATGCGTATTGAATGTGATTGTGTTCAGTGTGGGTCTGGTGGGCACAATCGCCGAGTCGTTTCGGGCGCTAAACATCTACTCGTGTCTTGTAATCATATTTCCATTCGGTTTACTACTCATCCAAATGACTGTCCGGATGAGCAGAAAGTCTTTCGATACGATCGATCAGCTCCTGGCCGGCGCTCTCGTCATACTACTCATGCAGATAATCGTCGCCTATCTGTTGGCCCGAGAGATACGGCACTTAACTCTTCTGAATCGAGGCATCAATTATAAGATGTGTCACATAGAAGATGGTAGTGATGTACAGCTCTGCCAAACAGCACAACAGCCCACTGAGGAGTTGGAGCAATGATGGCATTGATAACCGTTTTGGTGGGGGAGGGGAGACACAGATATAGGAGATGTGGAGCACTGGGGCTATAGATTGCACGCAAAGATTGAGTGATAAAGTGATGAACGAAATGTGATGTTCGGCCAAAATATAGTGACAATCGATATATAATAATGATTTGTGTGACGATAAGTGATGAGAAAATTTTGCTTTTGATTACTTGTTATATACTCTATATTACTATTATATTATGTGTTCGCAATTCCTGTCAAACATTTTTTGCACACTTTTTCTGTTTTTTTTGATGAAAATATATTTATTAAGAAACCTCCAGTAAATTGATGTCAAAGTTTTTATGATATTTTCATTGATCCCAATATGTTTGATTGATTAATGACTTTTCTACTCAATATCTTTTGCCCATTAAATAACTTGATTAAATCATTTTAATGCTATATTCTTGTACTTTATTCATATGTTTCTCTATTCAAACATTATTTCTTATATTTTATTTTTTGTTTGTAATAGACTTCTGATTTATATTTATTAAGATTTATATACAGTAACCTTAAGTCTAACTGAGTTTAACTGTACTCTGTATCAGTACAAAATTTATGTTATTTGATTAAATCGTATAAAATATTTTACCCAAATATAAGTTATATTACAAAAAATATTGATTTCTTTCATTACGATTTCCAAGATTGTATTTTCCAAATCTCAATGTGTTTGAAAAATATTTCCAATCCTATATTTCATTTTCTATTTATTTTATAATTTTCTCCAAAAGTTTTATTGATTAAATGATGAAAACAATCTCATCTTCTTTTGTGGGCTTTTTATTTGTATAATAAAAGCACATAAAGTCAATAAATATTGTATGAATCGTATGTTGTATTTCTATGGCTTGTGTTTGCATATAAATATCAGAATATTCTATATTTTTATGGTTAAAGTCAAATCATATTCTATGCAATTGAAAAATTTTAATATTAGAGTACGAATTCATTTAGTAATTATTGTAACAACATTTCAACACAATTTATTTCAATGTTATTTCTATTGTTTAAACCAAAAATTTATGACATTTTGACATATATTTGTTAACTCTCGGTGAATATATACCTATCATATATTACATATAAAGATAATTTTAGTAATAAATTATTTGTTAAACAAAAGCGTTGGTTTTGCGATTGATTTTATTATATTGAACAATAATGTAATTATTATAAATACTGACAATAAAAGTGTTATTTTTACTAAATAATTGAGATGAATTATTTGAAATGACTAATTTATTATTCTGTAATCTTATAGTTTAGATAATATTTTGTGATAAATATTTCATTCTTAAATTCTGTAATATTTCTTAACCACGTTATTAATCAGCGAATTATACAACAAATTAAAATATTTATGCTGTAATAACTCCTACATACATTTATGTCAAAAACAGCTAATTTGAATCTTTAGCACTAATTAGTAACTATTCATAAGTTTGTATAGATTTACAATAATATTAGACTAACAAGTAAGGCTTGATTATTTTTATTTGCAATTTATGTAAATTTATTTAGATAATTATAAGAATAAAAATAAATCCTTTAAATATAAATAGTTTTATAAGAATAAAAGATGTTTTTAAATACTGTATAACATTTATCTAGTACAATATAATTTAAAAAAATAAATATCTCTACGTAAACTTTCATTCAGAATAGTTTGCATACATTGAACTGAAATGTAGTGCATTTAGTGAATTGATGATTATGAGCATCTTTATACATAATATCTCTTTCACTATTCAAAGGTATATTCCATTTAAAGTTAAAGTATTTTGAATTAATATAAACATATAAATAAACTATTTTAGACCATATGTTTACATTACAGTTAAGTTATCATTAGAACTGTGGTTTACATAAGGATTTCATC
>CAJPVJ010001465.1:2487-16338 GCA_905397405.1 Oppiella nova | reverse complement strand
ATTGAACACTTACATAAATGTAGAAAAAATGTAATTTAATTGTTCATTAAATATCACATGTTTTGTTATTAATAATTATAAGAATTAATGCATTTATTATTGACTTCTGAAAGTTAATTAATGTATTCTTTTATTGAAAAATATAATAAATGTAATAATTATTTTACTTGAACATTATTTTTATAAATACAACTATGGCTAATTGTTAAGCTGACATAATTGTAGGACATACTAATTTTAATAAATCGTTAAAATATTTATTAAATTAATTAAACATTAATTTTTAAAAGTTTAACGAATTTATTAGACAGTATACAGACTATTTTTAAATAATTATAAATTTAAAATAGTAAATGTAATTCAGAAACTTTTTTCTCATTGTCAGTATTTTTAAATTTATCTAATTATAATTTATTTAAAATCTAATTAATTTCAGTAATACAATTATTTAAAAATGTATGCAGGGAAAATTTTTATAAAAATAAGTATTATTTCACTGAAATATTTATAATTGTTATTTGTAGTGAATAAAATCATTTGATCGATTTTTAATCAATAAAATTACAATTATATCAAATAAAATAAGTTTAATAACTATTTTAAATATAATTAGCAAGCAATTAATTTGTTTTTTATGGAATGATCAATAGATTGATTTATAGTTCAGATAGGCTAAATAAGTTACAAAGAACAATTATTAAGTAGTAAACGTTTCATTTAATTTTTACGACAGTAATTTTGAAATTGTAATTTTTATTAATTTTAATAAAACTATTTATTTATTTTATAAACTTAATACTTTATCTATACGTTTTATCATAATAATTGTTTTCAAGTGTTTGTTTAAATGTTGACAAAAATACTTTATCGTAAATTAAATTACCGGTTAATGCTATAGAATATACTAACTTATTAATATTAAGTAACCAAGATCAAAATAATATTATAAAATGGATGCAATGATACCCGATATGGCAAACATGAGATGCGATTTTGAAATTGGTTACCAAACGGATGCATATATTTTTGATTTTGATTTCATACCCAAAGGCAATTTCACCACTACATGGGGTCACATGGTAAGCATTTTTGTTGTATATATAACTTATATAAGTGCTTAATTATTTGTCGATTGACCTAGACAACAAACACGGATATGAAGATCTTATGTTCATCGCATTATTTTGTGCTCAAAGAGTTGGTCCGACGCACACAATACGGGTATTTGTGGTGAATACCTATGAAATAAGTAACCAATTAATTGTATTTAACCAGGGCCATTCCCGTTGAGATAAACCCCAAGAGCTATGTGCAATTGCCTGGATATAATTATACAACGGATCCATTTCTGGCTTATATCTATACAAAAGTAAAATAAAATTTTATTGATAAGTTAATAATAAGTTACTATTAATAACAATCAAATATTATGGTATACTGTATAATAATTGTATAAATGAATAAATGAAATGATATTAAAATAACACAAAACTAATTTCACTAGGAAGTGGATATAGCTCTGGATTATTATCAACTTAACGAGATGCTAATTACATTTGCAGATATTGTGGTATCGTATAATTCACCTGGTATAACCATAATGGGAGGTTTATATGTGAACACTGACTCCAATTCATTTTTTGGCACTTTTGAGATTTTTGACAGATATGTCAGTAATATTGGAAACTTTTATTAATAAACTAAATAACTATAGCTAATAAATTAAGTTTTCAGCATTTTATTTATGTATTGTTTCTTATAGTTTTGGTCACTTTTAATACTTAGTACATTGGTATGTGTAACAGTACTATCATTGGAAGTTATGAATATCAAGTATGGTCACAAATTTTGTAAAATTTTAAAATAACGAAATTTATATTTTAATAGTAAAACAAGAGTTAATTATTACGATAAGAACTTGGTAATATTAGAGCAAATGTGTATAACATTGAACGCAATTCTAATGCAAAGTATCTCATATAATTATTTATTAAAAATTAGATTAAATTGAAAATTATTTAATTTTTAGGTATAATTACCAAACATTCAACGCACAGATATTTGTTAATTATTGGCGTTTTATTTGTGGCGAAGTTTTTCGTATTAAATTTCTTTAATCAGGAGATCCTATCGATTACTATTCAAAACCCGTATAAAGTTATCGATTCGTTGCAGAATTTGGAGGAAAGACCGCGATTACAGCTAAAGCTTATTATGTCGTCGTCTGAATTGAAACAAATTAAAGTATGAAATAAAAGTGCATTTATTTGTCGGTATTTTAAACATTTTATATAATTTATAGCAAATGGCGACACCAATTGAATCCAGAATTATAAATAAGGCTCTGATTAATACAAATGAAAACTACATTGATAAGACATACAGTGAAATACCAACACTTTATAATGACTTGATATCTCTTATCCGGGATAAGAGGACACATGTGTTAATTACATCCGATTACAATATGCAGCTATTTATAAGGCAAACTGATTCTTATAGGCTGTCCACACATATATCGAGACACCAGTACTTTGATAGGCCTTACGGCGGGATTGTTCACAAGAATATTGCCAAGACACGACTGGCCATTGAGTACAAGAAAATGTGAGTTTAAATCAACTTTATAAATAATCCCTTATTTTGACCTTGGTGTATTTACAGATTTTCATTGGCAATGGAGTGTGGGTTGTGGTGGAAATGGTTGGATGCCGGCGCTAAGTATGGGTACAGTGTTTATGTGGATAAGAACTATAACTTCACGGAAATACAGGCCATTGATTACATGGACATGGATGCTATGAATATAGCATTTGGTCCCTATATTCTTGGTATTACTTTTGCTATTGGAGTCCTATTGGTAGAGTTCTTAAGATACCCCTAAACTTTAATGTTTAAATCATATTACTATTTATAATTATATTTTTAGAGTTTGTTTATTAATTATTTCATTTACTTATATCATTTATAAAGAATCTATTGATTATTATGATTCAGGTAGTTTTATTGATACTACATTTATTTAAATTACATTGTATTAATTTAAAAATATAAAATAGTTTAAACATTTATAATTTTTATATAGTTTAATTATTAAAATTTATAAATAACGATACATAACTACCACCAGTGTGACCAACTGTACACTATTGGGGTGGACAGTACACTATTTAGGGTGTTTGTCCACTGTGTTTTAAAGAGCAAATAGTGTACATTTAATATACAATATTTGTGAAAATATATAAAAAGACTTATTTTTTGAGCAAACCTTTATGCCAACTGTAAAATATTTCACATCATATTAAAATCCTATCATTAAATGTAGTGAACGTATTAATTACACATAAAGCTTGTAGAAATAAATATATAGAAAATATTATATTTACTCAATAATAAATAAAACACAATGATTTCCACTTCCGGAAAGGCATCTCTAATGTGATATAAAAATCAATTAAATGAGTAGTTTTAATGTTTTGTAATTAAAAGTAAATTACACAGAGATTCAGTAAATTATTAAACTATTTTTGAACTAAATGTGATTAAATATTATATGAATAAAGTTGTAATAATGCGATCGAAATGTTTAATAAGATCTCAAAACACATGTAAATAACAAACAGTTTATTGATTGCAATGAATGACCAGAAGCATAAGGCGTTGACAGCACTCGAAGGGATCAGACAAGTGGTGGATAACACAGACACTGAATCCATGGCTAGTTTTAGGACAATCGGTGAAAACATTTATCAAATGTAGACTAAGTTTAAAACGTGTTGTTAAATAAATAATAATCGTGTGCTATGAGTTTGTGGTAAACACTTAATCGTATACCTCTATTATATAATATAAAGTGTGTGATAAATACTTTTAAAACAATGTCTCAAAAAAACAGTTCAAAAAATATGAGACGTTTGACTCATTTTAATGACAATTGGTTAAAGAATTCAGAGTATAATAAATGGTTGTCTAAAAGTGGTGAATATATGGCTAAATGTAATTACTGTAACAGCGAGTTTACGGTGAAATTTTTGGGACAATCGGCACTAAAACAGCACATGGATGGGACTACACATAAAGCAAAGCAACAGTCGATAAAAATGAGCCAAACATTGAATACTTTTGTTACACAAACTGATGCTAAGAATAGTGATGAAGTAGCTGTCGCTGAGATCTGTTTAGCCTATCATACAGTGGCACATCAACTCAGCTATCGGTCTATGGATTGTAATATAAAATTATTGAAACAATTATTTTCCGATTCAAAAGTGTGTCAATCCATTCATTGCGGGCGAACAAAGTTGGAAGCGTTGGCCGAAAGAGTTTTATGTCCTCTTTCTATCGAAAGACATTTGAATCAAATCAGTGTTAAAAAATTTTCAATTGCAAGCGATGCTAGTAATAAGGGTAACATAAAACTGTACCCAATTGGTGTTCAATATTTTGACGTTAATAAAGGAATTGTTAACTTTGTGTTGGACTTTTATGAAGACCCAAATGAGACATCCGATGCTATCCATCAAAAATTAGTAGATTGTTTGATTGATAATAACTTGTGTTTGGATGATATGATTGGTTATTCTGGAGATAATGCATCAGTGAATTATGGAAAATATCATTCAGTTTACCAGAAATTTAAGGAAACCAATAAATTTATAGTGAAAGCAAATTGTAATTCACATATATTACATAATACTGCAAAGTATGCATTCAATAAAATGCCTTTTGATGTCGAAAATTTGGTTATGAAAATCTATTCACACTTTTCGACATCTGCCAAACGTATCACTGGATTGAAATCATGTTATGAGCTATGTGATAATGACTTTCACAAAATGATCAAACACGTGCCTACACGATGGCTAACATTATATCCAGCCATAAATCGACTGATTCAAGATATAATACCGATTAAGAAGTATTTTATTACCGTCGCTTCCGATGATTTACCACAAGTTATCAATGAATTTGTTTATAGTGAGACACGAAATGACACGACAATTCCTGAGTTATACTTATATTTCTCATCGCAAGTGTTGGGGAAATTTCATGAATTGATACTAATATTACAGAAAAATACAATTAACGCTACAAATCTGTATGATTTAATGTTAAGACTTAAAACACAACTCGAAAACCGAATTAAATATGAATTTTTCGGTTCAAAGATTGACGAAAATATCAAATATTTTGATGAATGTATTCAAAAAGAATTTTATAATAACACAAAAACTGTTTATGATAGAGCTTTACATTATTTGGGCACACATTTTGACTTTAATTCTTCACCTTTTAAACTGTTTTCTTCTCTCAATTTAGAAAATTCTTTAAATTTTGCTAAAATATTAGAAATAATAAATTTGCTTAATATTAGTGTTAATGACAGTGATCTCTTTGATGAAATCAATTCATTCAATGATTTATTCAATAATCCTGACATTCAAAACTCAAATATGGATAGCATTTCAAAGTACTGCAAAATTTTGTCGAATAATAAAATGAATAATTTGCAAAAAGTGATTGAAACTGTGATGGCATTGCCTGTCGGGAATGACTTCGTAGAGCGTGTATTCTCTCTGTTGCATAGGTTATGGACAGATGAAAGGAATCGCTTGAGTACTGACATAGTCAAAGCCGAGATTTGCATCAAAACTAACTTTAATATGGATTGCAGTGAATTTAAATCATATGTTAAAACTAATAAACAATTATTACAATCTGTCAAGTCATCAGAAAAATATAAATTAAAAAAATTATAACTGAATATCATAATAAAAATTTTTGTCCACTATTTGTCCACTATTTTTTAGTCAATTGTCCATTATTCATTATTTCCGAGTTGGTCACACTGACGCTAGGGCATTCTGGGTAAATGTGGTATCTGGGTTAAGTGGGTTATGAGCCAAATTAATATTTATTATGCCATCAGGCACACCCGACACGGCTACAAAACAATCCTCAATTCGCGATATGTTATTATTTCTAAAATCTAGACTTTTGAGCTTGGGCAAATCGAAAAAAGCACGATCTTTTATAGTGGCAAGTAATCCAGTATAGCCATCCAAAGGTTTAAATGTAACTTTCTCCAATTTGTGTAGGGATGCGAATGCTCGACTTGGAATTTCTGTTATATTGGTCTGGCTCAAATCAATATATTCGACATTAGTCAACGTACGTATAGCCGCAAACAAATCGTAATCACCATGGTCGCTGTTATTGTTGACTGGCGAATGAAATATATCCAACCATTTCAAAGTATCCTCTATGCCCGTAAACGCCAATTTATGTACCCTGGTCAAGTTTGACAGTATCATAATGTTTATGTAATTGATCTTGATATCAACAAACACATTTTCTGGTAACTCTGCAATGTTATTATTATTGGATAGAGTAAAAGATGATATTTGCTTATCGGTGCCATCCAGTGCCTTGCTTATATTTTTGAATAAAGATTTTAAGTCAAAGTTGATATTTGTGTCACAACGTATTGAATCTTCGTTTAAACATGAGCATAAACATATAATACATCTGGATCAGTTGGACATTTCGCAGCAAGGCTACTTGATATTAGGCAAGCCACAAAAAGTAACGTGGCTAGGTTAATTCCTAATAATTAATAAGTCAAATAAGATTAATAAAATAAATTACACGCTTTGACATTATTAATATATCTATGTATTAATATAATATTTCATTAATTGCATTACCTTGATTGTTCATTGTTTTTAAACTAGTAGTTTACTTATTAATATATAAAATAAATATATTTACTTGAACTTATATACTATTAATTATCTAATGTTTTAAGTAGCAGTTTATTACAAAATACAATGTTAAATAATGAAATATCTATAATCAATTAATATTATTGGTGACATAAAATCGATTTGTATATTATCTAGCAACCACAATGCACTAATATATAAAAACAAATTGACATCATTTTTAGACTTCAAGTACAATGTGTATCATAATTTTTATTTAATAATTACTGTATTAATGTATTACGAATTACATATTTTAAAAATTGATAATTTATATTGAATAGAATGATCATTTAAAATAATTAAAAATTTAATATGGGAACATGTTCCACAATATGTTAATTATTCATTTTAAGCAAAATTTGTATAATAAAATATATACAGCATTTTATATTTAATTTGTTATATTTAGTTTATTAAACATTTAGCAATTTTTAATAGTTAAGTGCAGTGGGTTCGACGTATTACAAATTATTACAAGTACTAATACCTTTAACATTACTAAATGTTAATGCTACACACCTTTGGAAATCACTGGTTAAGTGTATATTGTATTAATGTGGTGAATTATAGTAAATGTAAATTTATATATTTTTATAGAATGTATACAGGGAATATTAATTTTGTTTATTTAAAAAATACAAATTATAGGCATATGTATAATATATAAAATACACCACAATTAATAATTCCTTGATTAAAACATTTGTAAAACTAAAATGATTATTAACTACAATGAAAAATCAATTGTTGGAATAATAATTTAATAATTTAATTGAAATGTCAGCATTTTAAAACATAAGTAAAATATCTTACATTAATTATATAATTAAACTTTTAAAATGTTTTTAATTTAGAAATAATTTTGTTAATTGTTAATTGTTTATTATTCTGAAATCTAGCAAATATAATGCACTAATAGGTAGCTATACTTTGATATCATATCTGCACATCAAGTACAATGTGTTTCACAATTATTATTTATTAAGAAATACAGTTATTATTAATAATAACTTATTTTATTAATACACAAGAACCTGGAAGTTATGAACCAGTTTGTTTTACAAAAAAGTTCATAACTTCGAGGTTCTGGTATATCACAAATTACGGATTTTAAAATAGATAATTTATGAGATATAAAACAATTGCTAAATTAATATTTAACCCACAGTGTATAAATAATAATTAAAATTTATTTTTTAATTATTTTTATTAATTTTAATAAAGAAATTTCTAAACTGAATTGTAAATTAAAAATAATTTGAAAATTTTTTGAATACTTATTAATTTACTTTCAGGAATATTTTTAGAAAAACATTATTTAACACACTTAACAAAATTACCAGGATCATTTAAATATATGACATTAATAAGAATCGTGTAATGTAGTACAAATGATCATTAATATCAGGGTAAAGAATCTATATGTTTTTGAATATTAATAAGTATAAAATATTATTTAATCATATGAATAACAGTTAATGATATTTATTCAAACTAATTTTATTTTGCTTAAAGTACATTGTTTATTCAAATTAAATTTAAATAATTTATTTAGAGCAGCCAGCAAAATTACTCGGATCATTTAAATACTTTCCATTACTACAAGTAATAGAGTACGAGTGATCATTCATACCAGGGTAATTGTCTTTGGGCTTAAGTAGCCACACATTTCGACAATCCTGACAATCGATGTTAACTCTAACCAGATTAGACCTTAATGTCGGGAACGTAACTAATGTCGTGAATACAGTTTCATTCAGATAACTAAATACACTTTTTTGCAACTCGGTCAGCTCAAGGTAGACATTGGCGTATGACAAAACTAGGGCATTCTGGGTAAACGTTGTATCCGGGTTAAGAGGGTTATGAGCCAAATTAATATTTATTATGCCATCAGGCACACCCGACACGGCTACAAAACAATCCTCAATACGCGATACGTTATTATTTCTAAAATCTAGACTTTTGAGCTTGGGCAAATCGAAAAAAGCACGATCCTTTATAGTGGCAAGTAATCCAGTTTCGCCATCTAAAGGCTTAAATGTAACTTTCTCCAATTTAGGTAGCGATGCGAATGCTCGACTTGGAATTTCAGTGATTTCGGTCTGGCTCAAATCAATATATTCGACATTGGTCAACGTACGTATGGCCGCGAACAAATCGTAATCACCATGGTCGCTGTTGTTGTTGACTGGCGAATCAAATATTTCCAAACTGGTCAATTTATCTTCGGTGCCCGAAAATGCCAATTTATGTACCCTGGTCAAGTTAGACAATATCATGATGTTTAACGTGTTTATCTTGATATCACCAAACACATTTTCTGGTAACTCGTCAATGTATTCATTATCGGATAGACTAAAGTACGCTATTTGTTTATCGGTGCCATCAAGTGCCTTGCTAATATTTTTGAATAATTTTATTAAGTCAAAGTCGACATTTGTACCGCATGTTATTGAATGATTGGATAAACATTTGCAAGGATATAATATATCTGGATCAGTTGGACATTGTGCGGCGAGGCTGATTGATATTAGACCAGCCACAAATAGTATCGTGGTTATGTTAATTCCTTAAAGTTTTTATATAAAAAATAATTAGAAAAAAATAAAATTCATGCTAAGAGGGACAGTATCCGCACGATAAATTGTGCATGTTAATTTTATCATTCCTGCCATAATCTTTATTGTGCCTATTATGCATATCCCTGGTCAAATTTTGCGGATGCGGGCTATAAGTAGGGTTCGCAGATCAAGCTCAAGCAGGACTTTCAAGGAATCAAGGAAAGAATTTTGGTTAAGATGCTAACATTCAAGGAATTGTGCTTTCAGACCTGCGAACCCTAGCTATAAGTGGGCCAAATCTGACCATAAATATTTGTATAACAAAGTGTTGTATAAAGGCTCGTATAACATACAAATATTCATATTATGCTATTCTATGCATAAAACTTAATGTCAGCCAACTATTTATGGCCAGATTTGGTCAACTTATAGCTCGCATTCGCAAAATTTGGCCATGGATATACATAATAGACACAATATAGATTATGTTAGGAAAGATAAAATTAACATGCACAACTTCTCTTGAGGATACTATCCTCCTAAGTTATAATAATTATGTATTAATGCACTATAAATTGTACATACCTTGATATTTCATTATTATTGGAATTGTAGTTAACTTATTATTTTATAAAATTAATATGTTTACTTGAGCTTATATACTTTTTATTATCTCAAGTTTAAGTGTTATAATTATTAGCTAATAATTTTGCAATTGCCTAGTTCAGTTTAATACAAAATACACTGTAAATGGAATAATATTATCTATAATCAATTAATATTATTGGTTGACATTAGATTTATTTGCTAATAATCTAACAACCGCAAATGTACTAAAATATAGTATGACGTTGATATCATTTGTTCACATTAAGTGGAAAGTGTTTCATAATTATTATTTAATACAAAATATAGTTATAATTATCAGATATAGATAGACTACTCAATGCAATTGCCAAATTAATAAGTAAACCTGTTACACAATCTGTGTTTAATAATTTTGAACCCAATTTGAATAAATATATATATATTTTATTTTTAGTTTGTTTCATAAACGATAAGCAATTTTTAATATTTTATTGCAGTTTTTAAAAATTGTTCGAGCTCTTAATCAAAAATATACTTTTATATGAAATAGAGATTAATTACAAAAACTTATATTTAAACAATTAGTTTGTTAATAGATTTTGTCAATAAATAATATATTTATTCCATTAATCTATTGTATACAATGAAGTGAATTTTATATCACCAAACACATTCTCCAGTAGTTCGTTGATAAAATCGTTAACTATATAAATACTTTGTAATTACTTATCGGTTCCATCAAGTGCCTTGCTTATATTTTTAAATACTGCGCGTAAATCGTAGTCTGTATCAGACATACAAGATATGGCATCATCTAATAAACATGAGCAAGGTTGTAAAACTGCCGGATCAGTTGGACATTTTGCAGCTAGGCTACTTGATAACGCATGTGCCACAAAAATTACTGCGATAAGGTTCGGACCTATTTTATTATATAATTAATATGAATTGATAAATATATATATTTTTTATATTTAAAAAATAATAACTAGTAATCTATACATACTTTTGCAATTCATTATTTTAGTATAATTATAAAAGCGATTACAAAAAATATATTTATTTATCAAATTATATACTTTATTATTATTATAAATTTAGCACAACTTTATTAAACAATTATTTTGCAATAGACTTTTTACTGTTTTAATTTAAATATGGTGAAATATCTCTAATTAAGCATATTATTATTGAAAACAAAAGGCTTACACATTGTTATCTAATAACAGTTATGTGCCAACTGTAATAATACATGTTACATTGAGATATATTTAATCAATGTCATTTATAAGTGTTAATATCACTAACAATTTTTATCAAAACTGTTATAGTATACTAACAACTAAATATATTAAATAATTGCTCAATATCTTTAAAATATATGTAAAGTATGAGTAAAAACTATTATTTTAAAAACTTTTAAATAATTTTAAGAATTATACTTTTGGTTAATTTCAATACTTTTATTATATACTTAATTAAATAAATATGTCTTTCATTTGAATCTCAAATACAATTTTCAAATACTTTTAGTTTTATGGTATAATTTCTATGTATTTATAAATTGGTGTCAAATGTTAGTATTGTTTACAGATATTACAGATAAATCCAGATATTGTTTACATATTTTTAATCAATTTTGCTAAATAAAATATATGTATAATTAATTAGTACTTGAAAACTGTAGCTATTTTTATGCAAGTTATATTTAATGCATGTTTAATTATTTTGTATTTTATGTAAAGCTATTAAATTTGTGACAATAAGTATGAATTGTTATATAACTAAACGTTAAAAATATCCAAACATTACATTTCATATTTCAAAAGTTTTGTGTTAATGTAAAAATTAATGATTCAGTAAGTAAATTAATAATGGATAAATTAATAATCATTATATGGAATATTATAATGAAAGTTTCCAAACAAAATTATATTACTTTATTAATGGTATTTATATAATTTAATACTTAATTGTTAAAACTAGTCTTTATAAATTGTTAAGCGCAATTATTTAACTAATTGTTTCCCCAATCATTTAACATATGATGATTGCTATTACCAATGATTTCATAATTTATACGTACAAAAGTACCATGCTATTCATCCAATGTATTTAATGCATGATTTTAATAATCATAGTATTAATAGTAGACATTTCGGTAAAAAATCTATTGATTATAGAATTGGTTCAAAATGTCAATACGATTGTAGCCATAATGTAGAGTGTATTCAATATTATACTACAGTAGATGTCTACTCAAAGAAAGTGAATTATAAATTACCAGGCTATTTGTTGGAGATTATGATCCCGATTAACCCATCGATATTATACGAGATATCACTGAAAATGTCTTTCGATGAGTACATGAGTCTAACGGCGAGTATTATAAGCCTATGGTTTGGGTTCTCTATCATAGCGTTTACGGAGTTTTTGCGACAAATTTTTATTAAACTTAATAATTATGTGGTTTTCCGTAGGTTTGTGTTATTCGCTAAAAATTATATTTGTTTTAAGTTTAAATCGCGACAAACTATTAATAGTATAGCAGTGATGCCTATGATCAATGTACATTTAGCGAAAATTCAAATGTCTACTATTTCATAAATAAAATAATTTTATTATAAACTATTGTAATTTATATTTTAACGTTATAAATGAAATGGATTAATAAATAGTAAATAGATTTATTTAATATAATAGTATTTTGAATGATTTTAAAATATTTAGCCATATGTTATCTAGAATTTATAATTTATTTAACTAGCAGGTTTTTTTTAAAAACGTGAATGATATTAATATTGTTAAAAAAATAAATTGAGTTTACTGTATACCTTTTATCTGTAAAATAATTTTACAAATAATAATAATTTTAAATAATGTTTGAAACATTTTTTGGTGATATCTCGTTTACTGTGGTCAGCTCCGTAGGCAATGCTATCTCTATTGGATTTCTACGAATTTTTAATAGTGTCCATACTTCACTGGGATAGTCTATGGAATAATTATTTTGAGTCATTTGGGTCTTATTTCGATATCTACCTTATATTTTGTTTAATATAATTAGCTATAATGTTGACATTAAAATGTGAATAATAAATATTTATACTTTTAACTTTATTAAACATTTTAAAATAAAATAAATTTATTATTTTTAAATAAAGATACAGCTGAAAATAGATCTACATTTGATAGTAAACATTTAAAATTCCATAATAAGATTTTATTTACACAAAATAAAATTAATTTTATTAAATTATAATTAGTTTAAAACTGAATTGTAGAAAATATTTTCTATTTATTATTTAAATTATAATTAAAATTATTTGAAACATTGCTTACAAATAATGTTCTTCTATGTTGAAAATTTTTAGTGTTATTATAGTTAACTAAAATATTAACATTAAAATGTGCATGGTAAGCACTTTGAATTTTTTTAAACATTTTAAACAACATATCCGTTAATAAAACGACACTAAACCCAAACCATAGGCCCATAACACTAGATATAAGACACGCGTATTCCTCGAAGGTTAACTTTAAGCTAACCTCAAAACTAACACCAGGGTCAGTTGATTGCACTATTAACACGACCACAGTATTCACAGTATCCTTTGATGGAGGGAATATATGGTGAGTAATTTTGAAATACTCTTGGTAACATTCAAACGTATTTTCACATTGCGCCTCGCACAAACTACGATTTGAAACATCAGACTTATACGATTGAATATCAAATGACCAAGTACTATCCCAATCTTGATACGCCAATTGTTTTGCCACATATTGTTTAGGATTATGATTTTTAACTCGCTCATCCAGTAAACATTTTTCGACGCATTCCGCTTGAGACTCATCGTATAATGGTTTTGTCCCTGGTGGATTATGCGGATTATTAATTACGGTTTTGTGGTATGTCATAAGAGACTGTT
>CAJPVJ010001464.1:0-16341 GCA_905397405.1 Oppiella nova | reverse complement strand
ACCATTGCTGTGTCTTGTGCTCAAAGTACCACAATTGGTGGCATTGGTTCAGAGCAGATCCAGTCGTGGATTAAGCCTTCAGAGTCTCGTTCTTGAGTTATGGGCGTATGTGTTGCTGGACATGATATCTATAGTATTATTGCATGTATTCATTGACCCGTCATTTGACAGATACCTAACGATGTTGTCGTATTCGTGGGCCAATGACTATCCTCTTTCGATGTACGCCGAGTACCCCATCCTCGCCATCCAAGGCATTACCATATGATCAACACATTGATGAACTTTTATAACAAATTCATTCATTCATTTAAAAACAGATATTATTATAGTTGTAATGGTTTTGCGATACAATCACTCATTGGATGCCAAATGGATTTTAACACTTTCGACGTAAACTATTTATTATTGCAATAATTTTCTAATTACTGTTAAATTGTTTTCTTAATCTTAGGATATGTTTGTTTCACATATCGATTGGCGTTCATTTGATTCCCATCTCGGTATCTGTGATACTTATTGTATGTTATATTTACCATGGTTAAAATACTCTGAAAGTTGTTACAATAACTATACTATACTTATAATGAAAGCAATTGGGAAACCCTATTGGATGGTATAGCAAAGGACTCCAATTGTGGACAATAGTTAAGAACAAAGATTCGGGACAAGTGTCAGCCCTAACGTGGAGTCTAAACGCGTGTTCGTGCGCCTGTATGTTATGTCTCGCAAATCAATACAACCATAACTAACCGTTATATCAAACATTATCTCTAATCCTTAGCCCGTCTCACCACTCTATACCTGTCTATAATGGATGGCATAGTAGTGACCACTTTAATCGTCTCATTCTTCCTCAACACTGGGGTCGCAATCGCTGCTCATATATACCGACCGAAGATTAAAACACAATAGACTTTGAGATATACTTTTTAATGTTACTTTTCAAATCAAATCAAATCAAATGATTACTGCCATAAGAGGTTATCACACAATAATCCATAAATAAAAACTCATATTATTTTACATCAAATACAATAGGAATTAATTTAGGATTTATTACAATAGGGAGTGTATTCTAAATACAACATCCGATTCAAAATAATCTAAACGTGAAAAATGGTTAAACAAATAGAGTGTCTATTATGCTCTGAAGTCATCATCACTGTCTTCGAGGTCATCGTTATCTATTAGTCCGTCCGTCACAGATCTGGTCGGCCTTATGATCACATAAACTGCTGATAAGACTGACACCTAATTAGAGACACAATGAGTTAGAAATGAATGTCTAGGAGTACTCCTATAATATTCGCTATAACTATGGAAAGGAAGGCAAGAAAGTAGTGGGAAAGGCGTACAGCTGTCAGAAGATCATTAACGACAACCCGCCCGGAACTGCTGACACACACGGCTGTCCCTTCAGACACTTCGATGCGAAGAATTTGCAACAATTCCTCAGAAAACAAAATATCAATGAGAATCAGTCACAAGAAGTTAGTGTTTAGTTTGGATTGAATTAACAATTTAAATAATTGATATAATTTATGAACAGATTTTAGAGATCGTGGCAAAGGAACAGAACTACTCGATGGCCTGTTCGAAGTACTTCTCGTGCAAACACTACTGGTATCCCGAGATCAATGTCTATCACCCGAACCAGTACTACAGCGAGAGTCGAAAAGCGTTTAAGATGTCTGCGTTGACTCCACCCGGAAGTGGCAACCAATCGGCTTTATTGACCGCAAATGACATGAGTATGACTGCCGACGCAACCGCCGACTCTTTGGAAGAATCCGTATTTGAAACTGAAGATGAATTCGACAAATCTGTGGCGGCCATGGATTTGGATGTTTCTGTTGCGGAACCAATTACTTGCACTGATAGCACAGAACCACAAGAATAATGGACTTTTATTTATATACATATATGATTTTTTATAAGAATATTGTTTATACTTTCAATTTTTATATAATTAATTGAATATTTAATTGAATGGTATATAAAAATAATTAAATTGTGAGATAAAATGAAAAGCATTCATTAATTAACAAAACTAAGGTTTTTATAAGTTTTATCTAAAATACTTTCGATGTATTGTTTTGAGTTCAGATTAGGCCGGAGTCCGGCTTCAATGTTAAGCTCATAAGAGGGCCGATACGCTAAAAAGCATGAGTGGTTATCTGAATTTCGTGCGATATGTCAGCGAAAACTTCACTGAAAATGAGGACCAATTGAGCGAAGAGTTTATTAGCGATGAGTTCGGCATTGGATACGACTGTCCGCCACTTCCACAGCTGTACCAACTCATGACACACATCGCCGGCTCATCCATCTGTGCGGCCAATGCTATCGCGAAGAAGAGCTGCGATATAGCCATCAATTGGTTCGGCGGTTGGCATCACTCGCAAAGGGATGAGGCGTCCGGTTATTGCTATACCAATGATATAGTGATGGCTGTCTTGCATCTGTTGGACAATGGGTTCGACAAAGTCTTGTACGTGGATCTGGATCTCCACCACTGCGATGGTGTGGAGAACGCATTCGCCCACTCCTCCAAAGTACTGACCCTTTCCTTCCATAAGTATGAGATCGGCTTCTTTCCCGGAACGGGTGATACCAGTGATGTCGGCTTTGGATCTAAAGGCAGATACCATTCCATCAATATTCCACTGAAGGATGGAATCACTGATGAATGTTATGTCGATTTGTTTAAGAGAGTTATGCATCAAATCCAATCGTGTTATAAAAGTCAAGTAATTGTGTGTCAGTCGGGCGCCGACGGTCTCAATGGCGACCCAATGAATGCCTTCAATCTCACAATTAATGGTTACTCCGAATGTATAAAGTATTTGATATCAATGAATAAACCACTTATACTTCTGGGGGGTGGGGGTTATCACCCATTAAATACTGCCAGACTGTGGGCAGCTTTAACGGCCTGTGCACTCAATGAAACTCTTGACAATGACATACCAGACCACTCATGCTTTTTAGCGTATCGGCCCTCTTATGAGCTTAACATTGAAGCCGGACTCCGGCCTAATCTGAACTCAAAACAATACATCGAAAGTATTTTAGATAAAACTTATAAAAACCTTAGTTTTATTAATTAATTAATTAATGCTTTTCATTTTATCTCACAATTTAATTATTTTTATATACCATTCAATTAAATATTCAATTAATTATATAAAAATTGAAAGTATAAACAATATTCTTATAAAAATCATATATGTATATAAATAAAAGTACATTATTCCTGTGGTTCTGTGCTATCAGTGCAAGCAATTGGTTCCGCAACAGAAACATCCAAATCCATGGCCGCCACAGATTTGTCGAATTCATCTTCAGTTTCAAATACGGATTCATCCAAAGAGTCGGCGGTTGCGTTGGCAGTCATACTCATGTCATTTGCGGTCAATAAAGCCGATTGGTTGCCACTTCCCGGTGGAGTCAACGCAGACATCTTAAATGCTTTTCGACTCTCGGTGTAGTACTGGTTCGGGTGATAGACATTCATCTCGGGATACCAGTAGTGTTTGCACGAGAAGTACTTCGAACAGGCCTTCGAGTAGTTCTGTTCGTTTGCCACGATCTCTAAAATCTGTTCATAAATTATATCAATTATTCAAATTGTTAATTCAATCCAAACTAAACACTAACTTCTTGTGACTGATTCTCATTGATATTTTGTTTTCTGAGGAATTGTTGCAAATTCTTTGCATCGAAGTGTCTGAAAGGACAGCCGTGTGTGTCAGCAGTTCCGGGCGGGTTGTCGTTAATGATCTTCTGACAGCTGTACGCCTTTCCCACTACTTTCTTGCCTTCCTTTCCATAGTTATAGCGAATATTATAGGAGTACTCCTTTTGGAACTTCTCTGGAGTTGTCTTTTTGATGAACTCCTCGCGGAAGAAGTCTAACGCGTCCTCAAGACTGAGACCAATGCCTTTAAGGAAGAGCCCGTAGTGTAGGCGTCCGTAATGTCTCAAGTGATGCTCTCTTCGCAAGATTTCGTGCGTGTTTTGCATACACGGAGGGAATGACTCCTTGGATAAGCCGTCGATCATCTGTGGTCTCACTATTTCTCGTCCCAACTCGTCCTCAGTCTTCACACTACTGTTGCGGTTCTCTATGATATGAGTGTGAAGTGACTGCAGACGAGGAATAAGTCTTTGATCCTCTTCTAACTGATGCAATGATAACTGCATTATCTTTAATATAAGAATACAATTAGAGAAACAGTGATTCAATTGAGTGATAAATTGCTTGAATTACAGCCAAAGAGTGGGACAGTTCTGCACGAAATTTGCTGCAAATGACGGAAACCATGTCCTGAACCATAATGTAAGCGTTGCCAGCATTCAGAAAAACTTTTCGGGTCTTAATCGCTTCCAACGATTCCTCAAATGGTATTTTGTAGACAACAATATTGACGGATTGGCGTAAAGTGTTGTTCCAATTGATTTGATCCATTAGTCTTCTTCTCTCTTCTTCTGGAACTTCTTGGAAATTGAATCCATTTTTAGCCAAAATTGATGGCAAATCCGCGGTAATCGAGTTATCCATGAGTCGAGCCCTCAATATCTCGCACTCGCGGCTTATGAACCACTTCTTGAGTTCATCGCTTCTGCAGTAATATATTCTGAGCAGAAAGTGCGAGATTTGATCCCTTCTTCGGGCGTTAATCACTTCCATATTCTTTGACTTTTGTTTTCCCTAAACATATAATCCATTCATTCAACACACTGTCCATCACTTCCACGACACTTACCATCGCATAGAAGTTCTTCTCGTTCTTCGACTCTGCGTTCAGTAACCGATTCTCAAGGCTTTCGAAATAAGTCTTATTTCTCTTGAAGTTTGAGGTCTTCTCCAAATTCTTGAGCATTTCGTCGCAAACCATAAGAACTGTTGTATTAAACAAATAATGGATTCAATTGACAGCAAACAAGTGATGCAAAGAGTGGACAAACGGTTAAGTCTTTCGGCGACCATATCTTCCGACTCTTCTAACGATATCTTTCCGAAGGGAGGGATTGTATAGAAGTTAATGGAGTCGTCGTATTGATTGGTCATATGGTGGCCAACGAGTGGCGTCTCCTTAAGACCGGTTCCCGACGACCCTTTCCACAGACGGGTCTCGCGGTTGGCGTTGAACTGCATTTCAATCCAATGGACACTCAATGCACTCACAGATGAAGTCAATTAAAGTCAATGCAATCCTATCACAGACTCCGCAAACAATACACTCTTTCACTGCTTTCCCGCCAAACATTGCATGTCAGCTGCATTTGAGCCCATATTCAGGCAATACTCCCACAGACTATTGATTTGGGAGTAAAAGGAATATTGCATTGAAATAGCATTACTGTGCCATTGAGTGCCACACAAACAGTGGTTGTATTAGTTGTATAGCAACGCAAACATATATTACGACATTTTGAGGCAAAAGTGTCTCGTATTTGACGTTTGAATACATCGTAAAAGGCGTCAAAACATTGCAATTGTTTACAAATGAATGACTGATCGCTTCCAACCATTCAATCGGATGTTGTATTCATTTGGATAATCGTTGGACACAAACAGTCGTCTAATTATCTTATAACCAACATTTGGATCAATAGTGCGCTCATTGGACACGTCTTGAGGAGATTGGTGTGAAGTGTCAGAAGTGTCATCTGATTGGCGATCATATGACGTGATAAGCGATGTTACCATTGAGTGGAACCGTTTGGATGTTAATGCCATTCGTGGCATCACTTCTTGTAAGCATTGCATCGCTTAATGAAATGCAAATCATGTGATAAATTGTGTCGATTTCAGGCGATTTTGATATTTTCCATACTATATGTCAAACGATATCGCAATCCCTATGAGTCGGACAGGGGTTCGAGTATCACATCAATTGTGGCACTCTTTGTATCACTGCTTACCTGTGCTCTCATTCCCGTCGATATCTTCATCGTGTCCTTCATGAAGGACTCTTCGAGTCATTTCAAAGTAATATCCAATGCTTTCCATTACTTCCCAAACAATACACTAACGACTGTCCCATTGATTACAGGAATGGGCGCTGAATATCACCCAAAGGACTGACATCGAGAACTCAGTTCTCTATTCTTATTATAGTATGCATTGAATCGAGTCTTCAAATGCATTCAATTAATCCCTTTTTATGTCACTCTTTAGCGCTGTATTCGTTGATATTCTTCTGTGTATTCATTTTGATTCCTTTCGTGTATTTCTATTACGAGGAGAAAAGCGAAGAGGGATTCACTTCTGAAGGGGTTTGCAATCAATTGCTTGCATTTGAGTCCTAAACTAAATCTCAATTTTTTGCCCAAAATTCAATACAATAGCGATTGTGTTCTGCAATCAAATTCACGGTCGGCTTCCTATTCGTTGCGGTGGTTCTGCTACTTATTGGGTATTATTTGTTTGGTTCATGTGTTTAGCCATCAATTCATAGCAATAACTCATTTATTGAACAGCACTTTCATACCATTACGCGAATACTCGCCGCCCCCTAACTCGACCACTAATGGCACTAATAGTAGCCACGAATGGATCGATGACATGAAGTTTATATTGGATGACTTGACCCGAAACAAGGGCGAAGACGCGCTCTCAATGGTGTTGAGTATTCTCACGTCTGTAGGGGTCATCCAATTGGTTATATTCACGGCTTTCGGGATGTCTTCGTTTCCGATCGGTTTGATTAGAGGCACGAAAAGCGCGCGCCTGGAGATGGAGCGCATCCAAGACTCGCATCTCACGAATCAAACCAAAATCAATGCTCTCAGAGATCGCGAGCGCATTGGAAACCGATTGACACCTCGAGAGAGAAGACAACTGACGAAACTGGAAGAGAACGAGAGGATCATCACTCGCGAAGAGCAATACCTCTTGACATACAGGGGCTCTCTCTTCTATAAACTCCGAAACCTCGTTCGCCCGCTTCAGATAGGCTTCGGATTCATTCTCTGCGCTCTCTCTTTGATTATTTGGGTTTCACTACTGATTACGAAGTAATCATAATCTAAACCAAATTCATATGAAGTGTATTCATATCTCGTGTTAATTTCTAGTATCGATAAAGCGATGCATTCATTGGGAATGAGAATGGGTTACGCGTTATTCAAACCCCAGATCACGAATCCAATCGATATAATCTTGGTCACATTTCAGCGCGTATTCCCATTGGATTACATCCTAATCCTGTGTATGTCTTTGTTCTTCATAATGGCCACTATGTCTGGTATCAAGAATTTAGGCATTTGGTTCTTCTGTGTCCGGGTATGCATTCACTCACTTCCACACACAACCCATTCATTCATATTCTTAACTCTTATTTTCCAAAGCTTTACAAAATCCGCGTCAAGAAGTCGAGCCCTCAGGCATTGCTTATGCTATTCGCGACTCTAATGCTGACAACTCTGGGCATTAATATTCTGTTTTATTGTGTGTCTCCACAATATGTCACTTATGGCAGTCAGCACTATATCAACGCCACGGCCAACAACACGGTTATGGTTTGTTCGTCAATAGCGTCGTCAGGTATTGCCTTCTCAGCAAACCATGCGATTGAATGACAATTAATGACAATAACAATGACCCGATTGCAGAGGACTGTACGATGACTCGCGTGAGCGCACTGTTGGTCCGGTTCTTCTACAAGGCCTGGTTTTTCGGCGCTTTCTATTACTGGTCGATGTGGGCCTTCATTGCAGTCAGTTTTCCACCGGTTCTATACATTTTGGACATTCATTTCTAACTCATTGTGTCTCTAATTAGGTGTCAGTCTTATCAGCAGTTTATGTGATCATAAGGCCGACCAGATCTGTGACGGACGGACTAATAGATAACGATGACCTCGAAGACAGTGACGACGACCTCAGAGCATAATAGACACTCTATTTGTTTAACGATTTTTCACGTTTAGATTATTTTGAATCGGATGTTGTATTTAGAATACACTCCCTATTGTAATAAATCCTAAATTAATTCCTATTGTATTTGATGTAAAATAATATCAGTTTTTATTTATGGATTATTGTGTGATAACCTCTTATGGCAGTAATCATTTGATTTGATTTGATTTTAAAAGTAACATTAAAAAGTATATCTCAAAGCCTATTGTGTTTTAATCTTCGGTCGGTATATATGAGCAGCGATTGCGACCCCAGTGTTGAGGAAGAATGAGACGATTAAAGTGGTCACTACTATGCCATCCATTATAGACAGGTATAGAGTTGTGAGACGGGCTAAGGATTAGAGATCATGTTTGATATAACTGTTAGTTAGCGTTGTATTGATTTGCGAGACATAACATACAGGCGCACGAACACGCGTTTAGACTCCACGTTAGGGCCGACACTTGTCCCGAATCTTTGTTCTTCACTATTGTCCACAATTGGAGTCCTTTACTATACCATCCAATAGGGTTTCCCAATTGCTTTCGTTATAAGTATAGTATAGTTATTGTAACAACTTTCAGAGTATTTTAACCATGGTAAATATAACATACAATAAGTATCACGGATACCGAGATGGGAATCAAATGAATGCCAATCGATATGTGAAACAAACAAATCCTAAGATTAAGAAAACAATTTAACAGTAATTAGAAAATGATTTCAATAATAAATAGTTTACGCCGAAAGTGCTAAAATCCATTTGGCATCCAATGAGTGGTTGTATCGCAAAACCATTACAACTATAATAATATCTGTTTTTAAATGAATAAATTTACTAATAAAAGTGAGTCAATGTGTTGATCATAATATGGTAATGCCTTGGATGGCGAGGATGGGGTACTCGGCGTACATCGAAAGAGGATAGTCATTGGCCCACGAATACGATAACATCGTTAGGTATCTGTCAAATGACGGGTCAATGAATACATGCAATAATACTATTGGTATCATGTCCAGCAACACATACGCCCATAACTCAAGAACGAGACTCTGAAGGCTTAATCCACGACTGGATCTGCTCTGAACCAATGCCACCAATTGTGGTACTTTGAGCACAAGACACAGCAATGGTGTCAGTAGTGAACAAAATAAGTAAATCCATTCATTTAAACCACTATTTGACGACATTTGACTCCAAAAACAATGATTTGTAAAACTTTTTATAAAACTTGTAAACAACTAAAACAATATAAAAACTAATGAAAAGCAGTGATTTAACAAGTGTTAACAAGTTTAGCACATGTTGGATGACCTTGCTACTGTATTTATTGAGTTGATAGCTCATCCAACTTTAGAAAAGCATTTAAAAGGACAGTCAGACTCATTGAATTGATGTGCATTTGATTGCATAACACATGTGTCAACAAAACGTGTGTTTCTATCGTTTCTATGGTTTCTATGAAAACAATTGATTGCTTTGAAAAACAAGTGATTTTAGCACTAAATCTGATGTGAAATCAATTGAATCCGATTATCAAACTGATTGCCATTCACTCGGATTTATGACATTTTATGCTATGTTTGTCCATAAAGTATCAAATGTCATGTCAAAGTGATAATAAGCTTAATATATCCAATAGTTTGTATAATTAGTGTAAAAGTGTTGCAAAACTACACGTCATTTGAGTGACAAATATATGAAAAAAGAGATCATTTGTGGTAAATATGTCTCAAAAGAGCGACAAATCAAACATCGGTTACGAGAAACTGAAGTCAATTCAAATCGATATGAATGACAGCCACTCCGGGGTGTCTTCGGCCACTTCTGGCACCAAAGTGTCGGCATTGGATCAGCTGAGGAATGGGACGAAAGAGACCCTGAAGTACGCCTCACTCGTGACACTGACCGTCCAGAACGCGGCGCTCAGCCTCACGATGAGGGCCTCCAGAACTCAGAACCATCTCTTCATATCGTCCACAGCTGTCATCATCTCTGAGGTCATCAAACTGTTGACATGTCTTGTAATGGTTCTCATTGACGAAGGTTTGCATTGAGTTGACACCCATTTGACTGTAAATGTATTTAACATTTGTTTGGATCAACTCATAGGAAGTGTCCGAAAGTTAGTGCAATCCCTTCGCCGGCATATAATCAATGAGCCGAAAGACACCCTCAAAGTGGCGGTGCCTTCGATCGTGTATTACATCCAGAATAACCTGATATTCTTGGGGGCCACGCACTTGGATGCGGCCACTTCTCAGGTCACTTATCAGCTCAAGATCCTCACGACAGCTCTTTTCTCGGTGTTTGTGCTTAAGAAGCGCTTATATAACCACCAGTGGCTGGCATTAGTCATACTATTCATTGGCGTGGCTTTAGTCCAATTGGTCGAAATCACGAAGAAGTCCAACACCTCATCACAAGAACAGAACCCTTTGCTGGGGTTCACAGCAATACTGATGGCGTGTGTATTGTCTGGTTTTGCCGGCGTTTACTTCGAGAAGATATTAAAAAGCAGTTCCGAAGTCTCGCTTTGGATTCGAAACATACAGTTGAGTGCAATCGCCATTCCCTTTGGTCTGATCCAAGTGTTCGTCACTGACTCGCAACTGGTCTCCGAGAAGGGCTTCTTCTATGGCTATACTTTACTCACTTGGATTGTGGTCTTACTTCAGGCACAGGGAGGGCTTCTGGTGGCAGTTGTGGTGAAATATGCCGATAATATACTGAAAGGTTTTGCCACATCCCTGTCCATCATTCTCTCGTGCATAGTATCGGTGTACGTCTTCCAGTTCGAGGTGACCCTCCAGTTCGTGTTGGGCGCCTCCCTTGTCATCGGATCCATATTCCTCTACAGCAAACAACCCGGTAGTACTGACTCATCAGTATTCAAGTTGTCCAAGAGTTTAGACAAATCCTAACTGTATTTGTCGCACAATTAGCTAATCATTCAAACTATTTATTTAAATTAATATATTTTCATTAGAAAATGACTTAAAATGAAATTAATTTTTGGTTACTTTTTATGATCAAATTCTTATTGTATTATAAAAAACACACATTTTCAAGATATTTAACGACTAATTGTATTCTTATTGATTAGTCATACAGTATTTAAATTTGTTTTTTGTTGTCAATTTACTTATATTTTAAAATTAATGACAAATATATAAAACAGATTTTTAAGACAATTTTCATGTTTTATCGCAAAATTTTATGTAGTTTTCATTGACTTTTATCAACGCTTTCTGTCTGTTTATAAATACAGTAGTAATCAAACAGTGAATAAGACTAATATATAATTCAAAAAATTAATTTAAACTTCATATAAACAGTGAGACCGAAGTATCACAACCTCTCTCTCTCTCTCTCGCTCTCTCTCTCTCTCTCTCTCTCTCGCAATCACATCTCTGTCGCTCACATCATATAAACATTCCAATGATTTGATCATAATTTATATGTGACTTAAAATCAAATCATTACTAAAAAGAGAGATCAATAAACAGTTAAAAGCGAATCAAAAACATACGAAGCGTTTGACTCACAAATTATATTCAATTTGAATGAATGGGCAAATAAAGGAAGGATTTGTACAATAAATTCAATAAATTATTTTACACTAACAATAGCTTCAGATTCAAAACTCCTTTCAAGACATGATCAAAACCACGGATGAGCTCTGCGTTCAGATTAAATAAAATTGTTTTAACAAATCGATGAAAACCTAAGAGTTGTCTACAGTATGTGTTATACGAACAAAGCTAGAATTGAGTGCAAAAATCACCAGCTAGAATATTTAATGTCGTGAAACTCGGGTGAAACCACAGGACAGCGCTCTGCAAGTGAGACAGGCGCGAAAGGCTACCCAAGACTGGGCGGCAAACGACAAGTCATTCTTCACCTGTATCGTTACAACACTGAATGGGAAGCGATTGCGTGATAATGACAGACCTTATTGAGTATGGCTTCGGCTAATTCGAGGAAAGCTCGGTCTATGTTGATGTTGGCCTTCGCACTGGTCTCCAAGAACCTAATGTTGTGTTCCCTGGCGATGGTCTCACCCCTCTCTCTGGTGATCATCCGTTTGTCATCCATATCGCACTTATTTCCTAAAATCATTTTCTCCACGTCTTCGTTGGCGTGCTGAACAACACACGAGATAAACAGATTGTGAGATAAGGGGACTGTTGAGTACAGTACATAATTACGTAATGAAGTAGCTATAAAGCGTCGGTAAACCGCTACAATAGTTTCGAGAACCCTAAACACTACAGCATCTGATTGTAATATGGGTAGCGAGGGGACATTATGCTGGTCGTTATCGTGTGGAACCTAACCATCGAAACACATTCAGACATCACTACACATATCCACCATTCACTCAACCGTCACAACACATACCTCTCCTGTCCGGCCGTATCCCTGATCACCAAAATATTCAATACATTTATCAGTCAATTAAGTGTCTATTAAATGGACAAACAATTCAATACAAACCAAATCTGAAGTTTAATCCGTTTTCCTCTCAATTCAATAGTTTTAATCTTGAAGTCAATGCCTGAATGGATGGGAGAGATATATGGATGTGAGTGATGGTGATTGGGATGCAAAGAGTGGTCAGACCTATGGTTGAGATGAATGTGGTGTTGAAGGCGTCGTCGCTGAACCTGAAGAGTATACATGTCTTTCCCACACCCGAGTCGCCGATTAATAAAAGCTTAAACAACAAGTCGTAAGTCTTTTTAGCCATCGCTGAGTCTTGGTATCAATTGGCGGATCAAATGCAATGAAATGTATGAATGGATGAGTTTTACAATTGAAAAACAAATCAATGTTTATTTCAAACGGCAAGTGATGTGAGCATTGAGTCAATGAGTCAACTCTTATGCGCTTATAATAGCGTTAATTAAAAACTTCAATTCAATCATCAATTCAATGCAGTCATTGGATTGTATTCAATGGGCTTTCAATGGGTTCGCAATCATCTCATTCAATGCAAACACAACACCAATCATGAGACATAAGAATAGCCTAAGAAATAGCTGTTCACATCACTTATGCTTACTGTATAGACACGCGTAGACACTATATAGACGTCAGTACAGGATAGACACCATTAATATGACACTCTATTTATGTTGTGAACGCATAAAACATTAGCGATGTTTGAATCCAACGGCTCAACACTTTCACTCAATCCCTGTTTCACCACTTATTTCACGTTATTTGTGAATACACTTCAATTCAATTCACTTTTGTGTGAATTGACTGCAATTATGTGACCGTAAAAGCGATTATTAATTGAATTAGATTGCTATGAGATATTTTGACACTAATTTCATGTATACACTCAATTTTGCCACACCATATATACTTGGCACTTTTATAACTAATATCATCACCAATTTATAGATGAATATGAAGTTTTAAGCAAATAACCTTGCTAATTTATTCGTGATTATTTTGCAATTCATATCATATGACAGAAACATAGATATAAGGAGAGGGAGGGGAGAGGGAGAGAGAGAGAGAGAGAGAAAATGGGAAATAATAGGACACCGCTTTATAGTGTCATTAAAATGGCATTTAGACTAATTATTATTACATAAGTTGTTATTAATAGGGATATGAATCATGATTCACAATAAGGATCTAACATTTGGATTCTAAATATACAGTTTGAATCATATGAAAACAAGTTAACAATATAATGAATACCATATGATATAACATTTATTAAATTATCCAAATATTAACCTAATCAAAACAAACTTTACGATAAATTGTTTTCCGAGAAATTAAAAATTTCCAGTTATTTCTGGATAATTCATAGGACTATCAGTACTTAAGTAAAGTTTAATGGGAAAAGTTGATTAGGTTGTATTCAAATATGAAGTATTTTGAAAGCGTTCATTTGATTCATATGAAAATATTACATGAAAGATTAGCTTTGTAATTTACAACTTGTGTGTTGTATGAGAATAAATTGCAATTAAATACTTACTGATAACATATCAGCGATTACTTATATCGTAGAAGTGTTTCTTAGCTCTTAAAATGTCTTCGTATTTCTCAAAACACTGTTATATGATATGATATAAGCAATTGTAATATTAATATGAACTTATTTGGCATTTCCTAAACTAATATTAATAATGTGGTTGTTTTGAGGAAATTGTTAAACTTTTAATTGTAGCGATATTTTGGAGATTTCTCTTTTGGTTTGTTTCCTCAATAGGTTGTGTGAAATGCCGGAAAATCGCAAAATCATTATTTATTATAGTATTAATAAAACAATTACTATGGTCTCCGGTTAACTAAAACTGAGTCAATTCAAAATATTTATTAATTAAATTAATTAATTAATTTAATGTAATTTAACTTAATTAATTAATATAACTTTATTTAATAAATATTGTTACGTCAAGAAATTAAAAAATTAATTTAGTCTATAATATAATAAACAGAATAAATATTGTATTATGAAAATAGTACATTTATAACATACTTGTCTAAAGATTATTTAAAATATCAATAATTATTATTTTATATGCATTATTATATAATTGCCATTATATAATTATTGTCTACTTCTATTTTAATAAGTTTTATTTTATCACTTATTTGCTGAAAACAAGTTTTGTGTGATACTTTTAGAGCATTATTTATTTGCCTAATAAAACATCAAACTAGAAAACAATTAATTAATAGGAAATAAATCATTCAAAACTCTTCATCAATTAATAATATATAATTAAATATGAAATTTTCCGATTTATTAATTGCATATCACCTGAAACTAATACTTATACTGAGAATCACTTAATGAGTGCCAATGAATTGGGCCGTTGCTTAGGAAGAATGCAAACAATCAATAATTATATAGAATATTACTTTGATATTACAATCATTGTAAGTGCACCAAACCACAAGCATCAAGGCTAACTGTGCTGCCAGTGTTACCAAACCATTGCTACGGTACACAGTAGTTGACAGTCAAACAGTAATGACAATGCGATCTGAGTTACCAAAATTGCAAACACATCTCATAAGCAATTGTATTAACACTAGAAAGTTATATAACATTACTTTGAAAGTAGAAAATAATGGAATTCATTTGTATTAACAAATTTTCTTTACATTATACAGTGAATAAACAAAATCAAAGTAAATAATAAACTTTTAAAGTTCAAAGCCTCATAATATTCCTTAAAGTAGTTAATTATCAATGATTTACTAATCAAAGATTAGAGTAATGATAAATAACTGATAATTTTTATGTAACTAATGATAAAATCAGTTTTAATCACTCAATACATGAGATGAATAAGGATAGATTTAAAAGCAATTCTATCAATGATTTACTAATCAAAGATTAGAGTAATGATAAATAACTGATAATTTTTATGTAACTAATGATAAAATCAGTTTTAATCACTCAATACATGAGATGAATAAGGATAGATTTAAAAGCAATTCAAGTCTTCAATCACTTGATTCACTCAAAGACACCGCCAGTGACACCAATTCTGATCACAACAGTGCCAACAGTGGATACTCGACATCTTCCTCCTCTTTGGTCACAACCACATCGAGTGTCAGTGTTTTACAACCCATTAATATAACCGAAGCTCGAAATACTAATTATTTAGTGGGAAGTGTTGGCACAACGGTATGTAATTCCTGTCAACAATTCTTTCATAATAATTGATACAAAATTCTATTTATTAAAGGATTCACTGCTTGGAAGAGAAGAGTTATTGAGATTATTTCCAAATTCAAAAATGAGGTATTATTTTAAAATTTTCATAATTTACAACAAAATCTTAATTATAATGATATTATAGAATACTAGTTCTCTCGTGGAATATGAGTTCCCGAATGTGTCCGCAAGATATCAAAGATTTAATGCTTCCGGAATCCATTTCATTTGTTCCGGACTTATATGCAATTGGTATACAAGAGGGTCCGTCTGGAGATATCAATCAATTACAGATCCAAATGCAGGCCACTATAGGTGCCAGTCATGTGTTGCTCCATTCGGTCACTTTAGGTGTCCTTCACTTATCATTGTTTTTACGCCGGGATCTCATTTGGTTTTGTACTACACCTGAAGACGCCTTTTTCAATAACCGTCCCATAAATATGCTTAAAACGAAAGGAGCGCTCGGAATCTCATTCGCACTCTTCGGCACTTCATTCCTCTTCATTAACTGTCACTTAACGGCCCATCAAAACAAAGTTAAGGACCGAATAGAAGAATACATCAAAATAAGCGAATCATTGAATCTCCCAAAGAATTTGCATCCATTGAACCCCCGGTATGTGAGCCGAGATGTGACCGCAAGATTTGACTGTGTTTTCTGGTTCGGAGACCTTAACTTCCGGTTAGAGATCTCCGGACAAGATGTGACCAAAATTAT
>CAJPVJ010001463.1:0-16341 GCA_905397405.1 Oppiella nova | reverse complement strand
GCTATGAATGCCTTCAAGAACTTTCATAAAAAACTTTTGGCAAAAAATGTGCTTGAGTTTCAATAAATTAGAAAATTAGAAGTGAATTGAATGAATAATAAGGCTCACATACGTAATGTATATAATTGATTTCTATCGCAAGACTTTAAAGAAAAAAATTAAACAAATTTCATCATTCAATATGAAATGAATCGAAAGAATTTGTTTTGTATTATATTTTGAGTTTTCATTTGTCAATCAAAGCGTTTATCTCTGTCTTTCAGTTCACGAACTCAACCAAAATGTTTTGGTTTTATTTAAGGAAATACTTTCCATCAAAATATTCACTCCTAAGAGTCTATCAAAATTCATAGGAATTCTAATCTTTATTTTCATGTGTAATCCACGTAAACCTTAATTTAGTAAATAATGTTTTTACATGCTTTCACTGCAATCAAGTTTCTTCAGTAATGGAAATTCACTTTTTGGTCCTAAAATATAATAACCATTTTCACTAAAAACCTGAAATGACAGTGCCGATACTAACACTAAAAATACTGTATAAGTAGTGTTTTAGTGTTAGCAAAGCGAGTAGAAAATATGGGGTAAAAAACTAGTGGAAATTTGGGTGAAAATTTGCGCTTACTTTCCATTGCATACTGTATTCAGTATAACAAAAATGTGCGACAGGTATCGAGAGTTTGAGTACTTTTAAGTTAAATCATTCTGAACTCATCCATACATTTAGATAAAGAGATTAAACACATATTTATAGATAAAAGTATTGGTAGTCATTGGTATTCTGCGAGTAGATATTTTACTGACATTTTCTCTAATGTCATCGAAGTTCACTCAAATCGATGTTATTGTCCTGAAATGGTTGACCTCTTCTCTAAAGAGTGCAAAACTTTTTAAATAAGATTCTTAACCTATNCCTGAAATGGTTGACCTCTTCTCTAAAGAGTGCAAAACTTTTTAAATAAGATTCTTAACCTATTCTGAAAATTCACTTTCAATGTTAACTGAAATTTTTCCATACATTTCTAGATTTATTTTTGTTTTGAAAAAACTTCAGTTTCAAAGTCATTAAACTCGGAGTCTATTTTATAGGACTTATACTATTTTATACGCTTTGCGTCATACTGTAGTTATTATATCATTTTATTGATAAAACTTTTGTCAGAAATACTTGAGAACTTTGTAACAATTGATTGCTTTTATAAAGGACATCTTAGTCCGGATGAGGTTAATAAAAGCCAATACACTTTGATATGCTTTTATCTAGGTCTAAATTACGAAATTAATAGGTAACTATTATTTTAAAGTTGCCTTATTTATAGAAATTATCAGGAGCTTTAAACAATTAGTTAAAAGGTTTTTAATATTTCTTAGTTATTGCTATCTTATATTAATTTACAAAAGATTTTGTAACTATTTTGTAACATATTTCTTGAAATAAAAGTTATGATTCATTTCAAATGAAAAACATTTTGATTACAAAATAAATTTATTTACACCAAATTTGTTAGCATTTTTCTAAATTAAACAAGCTATCTAATTTGATGATGACATTGAATTCGCAGAACTAGAGCAAATGATAAACTTAACCAGTTTTTATTACACAAATTGTTTACAAAACAAGAAAACGTTGTATTTTTTCACTCGAAATGTTTGTTTCAGATTTTAGAAAAATTTCCTCCGAAACCATAAAGTGGTATAAAAACACTTTAATTAGAAATTTCAAATCTGCTGGACGTATGATGTCATGAAAAGGGGAAACGACTTTTCATTAGAATAAAAATTATTACATTTTCTGTCTTTATGTCAGACAGAGTTGTAAACAACTATTATTAATATGCGATCCTTATCTATGGTTCCATACTATCCATCAGTCCATAGCTTTTGGCTATTTATCTCAGATTCACGTAATAAACACTTTCTGTACTAAACTTATAGAGTGAAAAAAGTTGTGTCAAAAATGATATAATGTTTAGTACTTTCGGTCAATTCAGTGAACCCTTGTTTACCAAAAATGTGAAATTAACTAAAGCTAAGGTTTTTGGCAAACATATACTTATGGATATTAATAAATTGTGTCCAAAATTAATAAATTAGCCAAAGGATGTCTTAAATTGAAACAACAAAAATAATGTAATAAATTAGTGTTAACTCTTAAACTCGTAATACATTACGACATTGTATACCATTAACTTACTGTATTTATTATATTATCAAAAATGTTAAATATTTGAACCAAATAGTTAATCTTTAATTGTAAGATTGTTTGAAATAAACATTTATTTAAACTAAATTCTGTGATTATAAATTCTTAATTGTATATTAATTTTGTTTATTAAATCCCCTGATCTTTGATTAGATTAATAATCGTTATAATCTTTTTATGAAAAGTTTTCTAAATTCATTGTGATTGTCATTAATTTTCACTTATTATTCAAAATAAGTTTTCAAAAGTCTTTGCTCTCTCTCTCTCTCTCTTAAGGTAAGGCATATAAAACTGTCACAACTCTGAACGCTATCGCAATTTGATGCCTCCTCTGTCGTACCCTCTATTATATCTCTACTTTAAATAGAGACAGTTATAAGAAATCTCTCTCTCTCTCTCTCTCTCTCTCTCTCTCTCTCCTACGTGTGCTTACGTGTGAGAAACCAAAGATCATTCGTTGGACTCGTGTTAGGACTCAGATGAATGACCCAACTCTGAGGGTCGAGAGTTTGCAAAAGTTCTTAATCTCTGTCTGTGGTTAATGTAGTCAATCAAAGTTCAAATTGTTTTACTTTTTTGGTTTCCAAAGAATTCAAAGCAAATAAAAATTGATTTTTCTTATAACTGTCTCTATTTAAAGTAGAGATATAATAGAGGGTAAGACAGAGGAGGCATCAAATTGCGATAGCGTTCAGAGTTGTGACAGTTTTCTATGCCTTACCTTAAGAGAGGCAATGAGTGGAGAGCGCCTGTAGCCTGTAGAGAGTGGATGTGCCATAGCCTGTGTCAGTGCAGTGATTGCTACCTTGACAGTGAACCTGCTTATCAAATGTGAGTTAAGCCTATAGTTAAGCGTTAATCGGGTCACTAAACTTGATTACATCCCATGAATACTAAACAATTTGGATGCAATTATTGATTGAATTCCAGTTTCACTTTTCTCTGCCCTCCCTCTCGATTCTTGCCCCTTGTTTTTGACCACAAACTCCTATATAAGTGCTGACAAACGCTCACAGAAATCATACTTCACTCAACTGTTCACTTGTTTTAATCAAAGAAAAGTTTTACAAGTTTTACAAATACTATCGAAACAATGATTTGTTTTATGAGATTTGCGTCAATAGTAGTCGTCTTATACCTGAGTTCTGAGCTCATCGACGGCTCCATCCGAGGTCTTCAAAGGAAATTCTCGACCGATGCGCCCACTCTTCAGACCACTTCTGGACAACTCCGAGGTCTTCATGTCGTCAAATCAAAGCAAGTCGAAGGCTATCAATATTTAGGCGTTCCGTACGCCGAGCCTCCCGTCGGAAAACTTCGCTTTCAAAGACCTCAAGCGCTGAATGAGACCAATGAGTTGAGAGATGCCACTGAATTTGCGCCGACATGTGTTCAGATGAGACATTTGCCACAACTTATTAATCCTCTCCTCAATGTCGATGAGGAACACAAAGTAAGTTAAAGTTTATAATATTTTACACTCAAAAACTTGTTACCTTTAAAAATAATTCAAAATATTAATTGAAATTCTTTAATCTTCTTTAGACTTCTGAAGATTGTCTGTATCTCAACATTTATGTCCCTAAGAAGTTGTCAAACTCCAGACAAATGTCACTTCCAGTTATGGTTTGGTTGCCGGGAGAAGGCTATGACTTTGCGGACGCCCGACAATTTGACGGCTCATATTTGGCTTCTTTGGGAAACGTTATCGTAATTACCGTTCAATACAGAGTCGGTGTCTTTGGATTCCTGAAAAGCGATTCATTCGCCTCTGGAAATCAAGGTCTTTGGGATCAGATTACGGCTCTCAAGTGGATCAGAAAGAATGCCAGAGCTGTTGGGGGCGACGCCGACAACATCACAGTATTCGGTCGTTTCACGGGTTCGATGTCTATATCAATACTATTGACTTCGCCGGCCGTCCGAGACATGAATCCACCCCTTTTCAGACGAGCTATCCTTTTGAGCGGTATTGCGGTTGGAAAATGGGTTTTTGAACACAACTATCAGAGCAGAGCTCAAGAATTCTTAACTCAAGTCGGATGTGAAGACACCAATTGTCTCAACAAACTCTCGGCACAGAATATTCTGGAGAAGGCGTCGTATGGCTGGAGACCAACCTTTGACTCGGAGCTCATTGAAGAGGAACCGCTCAAAGTGATGGAGAAAGGGATCTTTGCAAAGGGTGTGACCGATGTAATGCTCGGCACAAACAAAGTCGAGGGAAGTCTCTGTCTATTAACTCACTTCGCGAGCAAATCGCGATTTTACGATAAGATCATTAACAACGAATTGACTGAAAATGACTTTTTGGAAATGATTGAAAGCGATATGAAAATGTTTTTCAATCAAAAACACGGCGCAAACGATACGACCAGTTATCAGAACAAAGCCTTCATATCTGCTCTGATGAACAAAAACCAGAACTCATCCCTCCGTCAGAAGTATCTGGAGTTCTGTTCGTCTCTATTCATCACATCCCATATGAAACACTTCAATAAACTGCTGCAGAAGAGACAACTCACTAAACAAAACTCAGTCAACACAACACTGACCAACTCATACGTATATGAGCTCCAATACCGGCCCTCCTTCTCGATTGCCCCCAGTTTTATAGAGTCCGCCATTCACGGCGACGATGTCTTACTGGCCTTTGGTCTCATCCATAGCTCTCCAGTCGTTCCCAACAAAGACGACGAAAAGATGACACAACTATTGGTCGAGTCGTTCACAAACTTTGCCACTTATGGCAATCCCAATGGTGTCACTCCTTTGGCAGACAACTTGTGGTCCAATAATGACATCTCTGTTATAGACACCAGAATCGAAAGCAACAAAACACCTAAAGATATGGTTTCAGTGACGCAACTATTCCTCTTCAGCTCAACCGCTGAAATCCTGATCACTTTTCTGACCACTTCGACCACAATTCTGGCCCTTTTGGCCTTAACTCTGATCTGTTTTATAATTTTCTTTCTCCACAAACAAAGGCATTCAATCGATAATAATAATTACAAGAAAGAGAGCGCTTTGTTGTAAAAGTTGGCAATCATTTCATGAATCATTTTTTATTACATTTCTCAATCACTAAATTATAAATGCATTGTATTTTTATTAACTTATTTATTGTAAAATATATTTTGTAAATAGTTTTATATTTGAACCTAAAATAAAATTTATTGATTTAAACCATTTGTTTTTATTAATTTCATTGCAAATAACAAATTATAACTTAATTGGTTTAGAATTTCACTAAATAGTGATTTTAAGTATTTTATATTTAATCCTAAAATGTTTCCAAAACTAGTATTTATTATAATATAATATATTATATTTAGTTATTGAAGAGAAGGTATAAATCACATCCATTTCCATCGAGACATACAATACGACTAAACTAATGGTATAAAAAACAAAAATAAAAAAATTTAAATCTTATAATTCACTCATGAAGACCATTTGTGACCACTTCAGTCGTGCCACACGTTCCGCACGTGCTTTCCACGGAACAGTTGTTCACATTATGACTATTATTATCATCAGAAGAACTATTAGAAGTGCTGTCATCGACCGAACCGTTCATATGTTGTGGCAATTCATCACTCATTTTGTCGGTCTTTTGATCATTCATTTGCCACAAAGGAATGCCCGCTTGAGGTGTGGCCGCGAATTGTCGTCTATTGACTAACAGTGCCTTAATTGAGGCCAACTCTGTCTTCAGCTCGTGAAGAGTCACATCTTCGGGAGCTTTCATTAGCCGTAATTCGGACTCAATTTGTCGCTTAATATTGGTCTCAATGGACGACACATTGGTTTGCAATAAAGTCATGGCTTTCGACAACTGATCCAACTGTTGCTGAATCGCCACATATGGATGTGGTTTGCGTTGTCTCTCGAAAATCATGGGTTCAATGAAACGCTTGTATAAGACATACGCGCCGTAAAGAAAGCCCCCGAAGAGGGCCACCGAAGACATCAATTGCGTGCTTCGGACCAGAAATGATGGCATCAATGGCTGAATCTGTGGCCCATTTATCATCGCATGAGTATTATTGCCGGCAATGGGTTTGTGTGTCTCCAGAGGTCGGACACGAGTGGACCGATCGATGGCGGCGTCAATCTCTTCGAGACTCAACCCCTTCCTCAGGAGGAATGTCCTCTTCTGGTGCAGAGGGCTGTCGGCCACTCGTTCATTGAGGAGGAAGTTGACGGCAGTATTCACCATATCTTCGCGAATCACTTCCCTATTGATGGGAACCGATGGCTTGGATGGCGATTGTGTTTGAATGGTCTCATCGGCGGTAATGGCATTGCCTTCGTTGCCATCATTGGACTCGTTGTTTGTCTGGAAATAGAAATGACATGAAAATGAGATCCAAATTGATGGCAATGAAGAGGAGATTCAATACATTTGGTGTCATTTGTGTCATAAACTGGTCAATGGTTTGGGTTTTTATCACACATTTGACGACAAAACCACTGATTATTTGTTGACACTTTGACACATAAACATTGCCTATGAGTGCCAAAAGGGCGCAAACAGTGCACACAATGAATGCATTGAAAGCCCTTTTGTATTGATTGAGTTGCAATATTGCAATACAGTGAGTGTATGTGAGTTAGGCTGCAGTGCAGTGCACAGTGTGTATGACTCCATGCAATACAGTGAGTGTATGTGAGTTAGGCTGCAGTGCAATGCACAGTGTGTAATACAGTGTAGTATTACTTTGAGTGCACTTTTGGTTGGCATAGGAGTGATGGTGTCGGGAGGAAAGGCTGCATCAGTTGCATGGATGGGATGATGGGATGAGTTGGGAGACTGTGTGAGGGATGGGAGTGTTTGTATGGCTGAGACGGCCATTTGCCACAACACCCACTGCAACACCAATACTGTGCAGACATTGCTATCAATTAGACACTGAATATGAGTTGACTCTAACTCTAACTCTAAACACATCTAAACCTAAACCCTATTCTCTATTCGCTTGCAATGAATGCAATGCTTCGCCAAATGAATGCATTAAATGTGATTCAAATGAATGCATTAAATGTGATTCAAATCAAACTAATTATATTCAATTCAAACCACTATTTAGTATAAACAATGCTCTCAATTGTGTGAATAACTGATAAAAAGCACATTCCTTTGCATTTCAAAATGTATATCTCGTTTTGCATCAATCAATTCATTAATAAATTGTTTATTAAATAATTACAATTTTTTCGAAATGATTTTAATATTTATAAAAACTAATTAATATTTACATTAATTAGTTTTTAAATAATTTAGTATTAAGTAAGTGATAAACTGATTTTGCAAATTCATTTCAATTATTAATGCATTTCATTGTATTTTGAAGATTAAAATCAATTTTTAAGAAGTGATGAACGCATTGGAAGTGATTTGTTATGAGTGTTGCCATTCATTCATATAATGACAACTTCTGTAAGCATTCAAACTCTCGTTTGTTTATTTAACATAGATCATTTATATTTAACTCAATCCCCCTCCAACTTCACCAATTTATTCATTTTATTGAATTTATTTTATAGTAGAATTTTATGCAATTGTTTACTAGTTTCATAAACATTTTATTATCTAATAATATACATGATAAAAATTATTCAATTATTTTTATTTATTACTGATTTTGTATTTTTTTTATATCAGATGATATTAGTATATTTTGCAAAATATAATTAATATGCAATTGCATTTCAATATAAACAATGCATGAAATATTTTATTATTTAGAATACAATAATTTTATTATTTAATAAGTTAATTAAATAATTTTTTAATGACTATAATTTAATCTTTGTGTATTAAAACATAGAAGTAAACATTATTTATATAAATAAATATTCACAATGTACTATATTAAATATCTTTATTGTAATAATTATTATCGTTATTTACTTTAATTATTTTTAAAAGATTTTTTACAAATGTAAATTTAATATTCTCAAATTTATTATGCATTATTATTCTTATTATTATCAATATATTTTTAATGATATCCTCAAATTGTAAAAATGTAACTCTATTTGCATGTCAGCCGGGACTTCAGCGTCCGTATAAGATCTGGTCGTGCAATCGCGAGATCCGCAAGTCAGTGGTCGCCCAATCACTTCTTGAGTTCAAAGTCCGCGCGGCAGAGAAGTTAGGCTACGATAATGTGTCGGACCTGAGAGTGGTGTTGGAGTCGGACGGAACCGAAGTGGAAGACGACACGTACTTCCAGACGGCAGAGAAGGACACCATTTTCCTGTTGCTCAAGTCCCAGGAGCGCTGGTTGCCTCCAGGTGTTGAAGCACTTAAAGCCGGTTCGTGTCCAATGTCTATCTCTCTATACTGTACTGCATATCAATTTGCCATTTATATTAGGCATATGTGGTCGTTAACTTTCAGATTTTCAATCATTTTCTTATTAAATTTTTTTGTTTAGCTCTTATGCTCTAATAAGTGAAATATTGATTGACATCAAATCAATTTTATTATCTCCTATAATCAGTCAAATTTATTGTAATCAACAAATAATGTTATACAGTATATAACTTATACTGTATTGCAGAATATTACGAAATTCTAAATTAGTTAATAATTTTTATTTTATACCAAACATTATATTTATTATTATATTAATATTACATCTTTTACAGAAATTTTTCCTAAATTGATAAAAAAAATATTTAATTTTGTACATCACTTAAAATGTCTATAAAAAGTCATTTTTCATATTCATTATAATTAGTTATGTTAATATTGTTCATAACTTTACATTATTATTGATATTAATGATAAAAATCTGACTCAACTTTTTATATAAATCAATGAAACTCTACTATACTGTAGAATAATCTTTCTCTATATTATTCTCACAAAAGTGTTTCTTATTATATACAACTTGTATACAATCTTTGTTCAAAACATCCACATATTAATAAGTATTCAATACATTTCTTAAAAAGTTTTAATTATCACAGTACTGCCACTTTCCAGAGAGTTATGGTATAATACATAATATTAATTTATTTAATACATACTATACTCATTAATAATGAGTTATTGTTATTATTACAGATATTTTAAAATATATAATTATTACAGTATTAGCTTTAGAAAAGAAATTTTTGATAAATTAAATAAAACTACTTGAACCATCTTGATACAACTTGAGACTTTACTATATACTGTATAATTAATTTGAGATAGGATACACAATAAATGGTGCATAATATGGTAAACAGAATATTCTTTTTATTACACATAAATTAAGCCAATTATGAAAATATTAATGAATTCTGTAACCAAATTCTAATGAAAATACACTAGTACATATGAAGTATGAGTAGTTTCACTAAATTATGTGCTGAAAGCACTGAGAAACTGTCATTTGAAGAAGACCAAGAACCATTGAATAATTGTTTTATTCCAATGACAGCAATAAACGCAATCCCGAAGATAGTATGCGATGCGCTGAAGACCCTGGAACTGGTCAACTGTCCGCCCACTTGGAGTATTAAAGACGAGAAGGGAAACGTGACGGTTGTCCTCAATTGGGATCAGAGGGATCGCTACAAAAAGGGCGGCGATTATGCGGAACCCTCCTCGTGGAGGGTAGAAGTTCTCACTTCACAACCATCTGATGCTCAATATTCATCACAAGCTATACCCCTCAGCTCAACTGCCAGCACCAGTCGTGCCAAAGTATCACTCGATGGTCTCAAACAGAGACCTATCACAAGAACACTGCCATTTAGGACACTGTCCACTGAGGATGAAGACGACGACTTTGAACGCATAGAGCAGTTAAGTCCGTCGGCAGACTTAGATCACGACCACTCTCTCTGTGACTTCCATTGCGCTGCTCTTCACAGAGGGGGCGGACAGATAAGTGTACGTCTAGTTGACACCAACTCTTTCACATGCCTTTCCAATCATTTAATCATATCATATGTCGTCCAACAGGTGAACAGATCCGCTACCACTTCACCCGTTCAGGAAGCGATCGGTTCCATACCTCTGTTGAGTGGTATCTCATCGTCTGCCGAAAGCATTGATGCGATGCGGGCTACAGGAGCCATACCTAAGAAGCCGAGTGCCGTGAAGGGTCACGTGAGGTTCATGGATACCGAACCCACGAGAATCGAGATCTCAAACAATAACTCGGATTCAGAGACCGAGACGACGGAGAGAGAAGACGAACAGTTTTGTGAACGATATCTACTTCTTGTCGACCAGTTATCGGCCGAACAGAAGAGGCATTTGAATGTAAAGGACATCGGAGTGATATTAGAGCGCCTCAGCTCTAAGATTGTAGACATCGATAAGTTGGAGAGAGAGAAGGAGAGTCAGGACTGCCATAATTGGGTGATTAAGGCCACCATCAGAGGCGAAGTGTTACGAGAGGTGGGAATCATATACAACGGTCACTACTACTGTATTGCCGAACATCCGGGATATTTCTGAAACAGTCGGCGCTTTCTTAGGTTAGTCTAAGGTTTCTAAGGTTAGACTCTAAGGTTCATCCCAACCGAAGGTATCTTTTAGCTGACATATAGTCTCAAATGAACGATAATTAGAGATTGTATCACGTTTTAGCACTTAAGGCAAACGTCAGTACTCTTAGTGTTTAGTCTATTTTTACCGCAAAATTCAGGTATATTTTAGACAAATTAACCTCTATTTGAGAACAATGCTATTGTATTTAAGTTCATTAAATCAATGCTTAATCAGTAGCTAATTATGTTAACACATAAATCGCCAAATGAATGACTAAAACAATAATCATTTGTTTAAATTATTTATTCAAAGAGTTTTAATTAATTTCAAGATAAAGGTAATAAAACTATTCTATAATACAATATAAAAGCCAAATATATGTTGAGAATCTGAGAAAGGTCTCAATTAAAGATATTTAGGAATATTATTGAAACAAATAATGAATTTTGGAGAAATGTTTATTAAGTTTTGTTAACAGCAAATCAATTACCATGATGAGTATATTACCGGTGCTCTCAATGAACACAAATTTCTATATACAGTAAATGTAAATATTGTTAATTGAATTGACGCTCAAATGTTCCTCAATTTTTGGCATTACTTTCGCTTTTAAAGTATATATTTATCTCTCTATCTCTCAAAAGCAGCGAATTTTCGTTTTGAAAATCTTTTGCAAATCATGTGATCTTTTGATTGTCTCACAAAACATATATAATTATAAATAACCAAGATAATTTTTCGCTTAATCTTAACAAAACTCCTTTGAAGTCAATTTAATGGTTAACTCAAGAGATTCCACTGATATTACTAACAAGGCAAATCATATATTTGTTTGCATTTATGTTCATTTCATTTGATTTGATTAATTATTTTTATATATCTCGAATAATTATACAAATTTTTTATCAAGTTTCAAAACTTTTTGAAAACATAGTGCGGAATCTCTTAGTAATGGCTTATCAATAATAATATGTGTATATAATAAGGATTAAAAGGCACACAACAAGTGAATTGAATTTCAAAGTGTTTATTGTTATATAAAGCGATTCTTTATAATCTATACAATGCTTCGAATAATTATAAAAAGTTATATTCAGACTGTTATTGAGAGTTGTTTTTACTTTATTATTGTTAAAGTTATTTGTTTTCTATAATTATAACACGTTAAAATTTCAAATTCTAATAAATATACAATAAATATCTATTACAAATATAAATAATTATATTAATTGTAAAATATTGGTTCAAAAGAAACAAAACGATATAAATGAATATAATTTAATTTTTCAAATAATTATACAATACATCGCTTATCAATAGCTAAACATGCTTTACATTTCCTAATAATCCTCTATTTTTATTCAATTAGTCTATACTTACTGTATATTCAAAGAGATTTAAAATTAGAATCAGTTTAACATTCATTAAACTAATCAAATGCTCTTAAACTGCAATTTATATGATTTAGAAATAACATTATATAAGTTACCAAAATCTCTCTCTCTCTCTCTCTCTCTGCCGTTGAGAACCGAATCCAAATGTTAACTCAATTGTTATGATTATTACAAAGAACTGGTTTACTTTATTAAAAATATTTTAAATGCGAATTAACTTTTCAAAAGTGAAAGATTTAAATGTGAGACAATTTTTATACAAACCAAACGACAACAAACTTATTGGTAATGTATTTCTAATGTTTAATTAGCGCATCGATATTGTGGCCAAATTATGGGAAAAGCATGAATTCTTAGGCCTTAAGCAAAATACAATACAATACAATACACTGCCGTTTTAATAGTAGCACAATATATGACATTTTCATCGAAATATATTTACAATTCTGTATTCAATTCTCAATTATATGATAGAGTCGTTCAGTTTTGGTCATCACTTCAATAGTTATGCACTTCTAAGACATTCATTTATCCCAAAACTTTTGATTATCTATTATTCAATTATATATATTTCAATTGTTAACAGCAAATAATATGTAATTTTAAAATTAATTATAAATTAGCATTGTTTTACAATTTACAGAAAATCTATTCAATCGCTAATACTTTTCTTATTTGAGTTTATTTGTAAAATCTTATGTGAAAATTATTAATAAATGAGACCCTGATAACTTATATACCATAATAAATATACCCTAATAACTTATATACAAATAATATATGGCAACAACTATTTACATTTAATCAAACAAATTGTTTAATCGTTTGCCAATTATTAGACTTTATTTTAATGTTAATCAAAATTAAGAGCAGATTTTCAATCGTATTCTCAAATATTCAGATGAAATCTGTTTAAAAGAAAATTTGTGATAAATATATTGAGAAAATCGTTACATAATTATATATAAATATATATATATGAATCTGATATTTAATAAAAATTAATCAGATTGTAAATGTTTGAACAAGCAATTTTCATTATAAATGAAATAACTTTCTTAAGAAAAGATATAGCGATTAAAAGCATTGATTATATTTTCAATTTTACTTTATATTTATATTGTTTTAATGCTTGAAGTGTAATAAAGTCTTGTCTATCATATCAGTTGAAATCAAATAAATTCATTTAAATTTTCATACATGTGTCCATTTATTCATTCAATAAGTTTTCAAATACTATCATTTTGTCAAATAAGTTATAAGGTAAGTTAATATAAACTTATATTGCATTACAATAGCTGTGACTAAACTAATGTTGCATTCATAACAGTACAAAACTTTTCTGATCTAACCTAACCCAACCTAACAAACCCTATCACACATACAAATAATAATTATTAAAGCAAATACAGTCTCAAATTGGTATTAATATAACTTTGTAACTATTAATACAATGTCTTACAACATGTCTCACAAATACAACTTCCGGTCATTACCTGTGTTTTGCTATGAGATTACGTGAATGAGTGAATCACTAATTGCACGTATAATACGATTACAAATAAAATGATTTGATAATCACTTTTTCGCTATAATTGCACGCAATGTGTTGATAATGACTGCAAACAGTATAGCATTGAATGCTCGTCTCGACGCATACGATAACAACTATAACGCCATCCGATGTATGAATGCATTGACACTTGACTTCACTATTCAAACACCACTTCATAGACAACAACAACACATCGACGACCCAATCAATGGTCTGTTAATTGCAATCAACACTCAATTCACTGCCATTTCATACATTCAATCCATTGTCAACTCAACTCTTCAGCACATTTGTGGCTAAAAAGTGTGCCATTTATTGATTCAGTCATAACCAACACATTCAAGCGTTTTGTCAACAAATCTGACGGATATTCAATCATTTGGTGGTCAAGAGGTGTGTCCAGAGATTGTGATTTGGTATGAATTATGATGTCTATTGATCTGATCCATGGATCCACTGAACACTAGTATATATGTTATGTCTGGCAGACCACCGATGGATTCGTACTCAAAGCAGATGTCAAATATAGACAAATGGCAAATGAAGAAACAAATAGGTATTCATTCATTTGACACATTCTTCCTGTTATCTCATTATCTCACGTAACATCTGATCCATGACTCGATGGCTGACAGGATGCCAACCCATGACAGCGGAGATGCCATTGTATAGCAATATACCGGTGATAGACGAGGACGTGTCTGATCTGCCACTCCCTCCGCCACCACTACAGCCACTGAACTACTCTCCGCCTAAGAATCAGCAGCCATTCCCTGAGCCACCTGTCGATCTGGATGTCGTGTCCAACGGCGCCAACTCTCCCGCCAATAGCTGGACAGCCAACGAGTCCAACGCCAGTTACGCCACTTTCAGACCCCAGTCTTCTGTGGTGAGTGTTTTTGAGGCAAACATTGCATTCATTTTATGAATTGTTTGAAACAAAAATTTTATTAAAAAAGTGTTTTCGTAAACATTTCGCTTATATTTGGCATAATTTTTGGCATTTAATTGCTTTTCGAAAAATCCATTTAAACCACAGTTTATACAAATTGAGTCGAAAATAGTTTGAAGTTTTGTTAACACTATTGGAGTCCGTCTTAATTGGCGTTGAATATGAAATACGAGCTAAAAATATTAAATATTTTTCGTCAGATATATAAATGCAAAAAATAAACATTAATTATACTTTTGTGGTATAAAAATAAAGTGAAATTAAATAAATGAGTGATAAAAATATGAAAAAATAGATAATTAGATGTTATAAATAGTTTTCATCCAATGTTTTGTTGAGTTTCGTATTTCTCGACTCACGTAAGCGTTTGGCAAACAATTTGTGAGAACTGGTGCCAAAACACAGCCAAAGTCTTCCAGACATAGTGTGTGGAGTGAGGTATGGGATGTTGGGAGTGGATAGGATGGGATGGGATGTTGGGTGAGAGAGAGAGAGAGAGAGAGAGAGAGAGCACCAGTAAGTGATTCTCTGGTGATGTCGTTTGCAATTTGTTGTCTTATGCTAAATATGATGTACTGAAAGGGAATTAATGGGTGGATCTCTCGCACCGGAGTTTTCTCCACACGTATTAGTGTTGTTGGCATTGGTTTTGCTCTAAATTTTCTTTGCGATTAACTTTCTCGACACAAAATTGAAGTCAAGAAAACACAAAAACATAAAGACATAGAGTTTTTAAGAGTGGTATAGAAGTAGAGTCGACGACAACTTTTATATAATAAGCGCTATTTTAGTTGTTTTGTTATTCAATGTTTGCTAATATTTAACAAATTACTGCTTAAGTTTAACATCCAATTCAATTATTTTACAAGTTTCTTTATGACTATCGCTATAGAAATGTGTGATTAACGAGATATTTGTCAAGAAAAACGAGTTTATAATGAGTTAATTGTATCCAAACAGAGAATACATATAAGGAATAATAGGCTATTTATTAATTGAGTGATATATGTGTTTAAATTGAATGCATTATACAGTATGCAGTATACACTAAGTTAGTTATGTAGTTATGTTGATATAAATGGAAATCTAAGGACAAACATAAGATGTGTTGAATAAAAGTTAAAAAGCATAAGAAGTATGAGAAACAGTATTAGAAATGAAGGTTAGAGTATATGACTGACTCGGTGTACGACTAGTGAAATATCAGTTTTGCGGCAGTTTTTTGTTGGTTACCTAAAATAGAAAAGGGTTTCGTGTGAAAAGTGAACACTTGTTTAAAATAAGAAGAAAATCATTTAAATGTAGTCCCAAAACACCTACAGATTCACTCATTCATCCAAACGGAACGGGACGTAATCCGGAATCGACTCAGTTTTTCAGTGCAATTATAACTGATTTTTTTTGTGTTAAAAACACAAAACTTAGTTAAAAACTTTGTTCAACTTATTTGCTATATTAGAGTACATACGACACGAACTCAATCTACGAACCAATTACTCCCCGGCCTTCAAGTCAACTGTCAAACCGATCGACGTATAGCAGTGCCAGTGGTTTGTCTTCGCTATACTCAGCCGGATATTATCCACCGAACAGTCGCTCTCGATCTGCTGTCTCAGCCAATCCTTTGAGCAGAAATACTATTGGAAAGGAAGCCGAAGTCGACCACTTGACTGATCTGTTAGTCAAAAGTATGGAGAACTCTTCAGATCCTGATTTTTTTGGTGAGTTTTT
>CAJPVJ010001462.1:0-16344 GCA_905397405.1 Oppiella nova | reverse complement strand
TAGACATATAAATTATTAATTATTAAAGTATTTAATTTAAGAGTTTGAGATTTTAGATCATTAGTTAATTATGTTACTGATGTGTATTAGAAATTAAAGTAACTTATAATGGTATATTTTCTAATGATATCAATATTGTACAATGTACCGTGTACCGTGTATCGAGTCAATACAAGCAAATACAGTCCTAATAAGTTACTTTGTGTTATTTACCAATTATTAGTAAATTGTTTGGACTAAGCCATTGACTATATCTAAATGCAATCGTAGGTACGTTTTGTTTCAAATCAATAAAACAAGGGCCGAGAGGTTTCATATGGGACGGCAGGTGGAGGACTGTTATCAGACGGTGCGCTCAAGTCAGCGAAAGAGGTAATATAACCCACATATTCATTGGATTCATTAATAACCATAACATGTGCTTAAAACCAATCAATTATATTAATATTTATAATTGAATCGATATCCAGGTATCTCATGGGGTTGTGATTGGGGTTACAACGAGAACGGTGTCTATTGGGAGGAATGCTATTGCGCTGAAGATTCTTGTAATGGTTCCCAATCCGTTCGCATCTCATTCCCAACACTTATCACTGCATTCTTATCGCTTGTATTTATAATTGTGGTCACATTTAAGCATCAATAATACAAAACATTGTTTGATCTGTAAAATAATCTCTCAAAACTGAATCTCATTTATACTGTCATGATAATTATCGTTTATCTAAATAACATTTTTAGTGAAACTTTTTTATACCTTTTTAAACTTATATAAAAACTTTTTTATGAGTAAGACATTTATTTAATTATTTTAATTTAACATGATAAAGTGCTAAAAGTGCTAAAATATTAATTTGTTTTAGTTGTTGTCCAAATATTTTGAAATTTTATAAAACAAATTTTGAATCTCTTTTCCTTCACTCATTACTTACAATATTAATTATTTTGTAATTTCATTTTATTTGTATTGTTTATAATTGATTTAGTTTTAAATAATTAGGTCTTAAAATTAAACAAATTAACATTTGAGAAACTTTTTGACATTTCCTAATTATAATTGAAAAAGAATTTATTAATACTTTTTATAAAATTAACACTCGTTTGACTTATATTTTGTGAATTAATTAAAAGTAAATTTACTTATTATAACGAATTTCAAATCAACTTTCATTTCATCAGAGGTTAAAAAATAATAAATAGCATTTATTAAGTACTAAAAGAGAATTTATTACATTTATTTTATATAATGAGAAGTTGTTTATTATTCAAACAAAAAATTGTTGAATTTATATTCTATTGTAAACTTATGTTAAATTAATAATATTTCCGAACATTTGAGTTAAGATTTATAGCAATACTCGAAACTCAAAACTATTTAAAGAATAATTATTTAAATTTATTCTGACTTTTGTCTAAATTTGGTTCAAATACAAATTTTATTAAACATTATTTATCTTACAATACATTAGTTAATAGAGGTTATGGTTTAATTCTTGCAAATTCAGCCCTTATTTGAATTTTTGTTGGAAATAATCAAAAATTATACATAATGTTATTTACATTAAATGCTATAATTTGAATTAATTTTTACAAAATTCTAAATAAATGTTTGAACATTTCAATCATTACAAACCTTCACCCCATGAATAGAATGGGCGATAAGGAATAGTCTTTATGTTTGGATCACTTGATTACTTGATTCAACAGTTTAGTAGCGAAACAATTGGTAATAAATTGCAGAAATTAATTTCGCAAATGACTAATAAATTATAAAAGTCTTTGAAATGATGAGGGGAACAGGTGTAAACCCTTTGAGCATTTAATAAAATGTTGTCCAACCCTTTATTCTATCATTTAGTGAAACCTTTCATAGCGTAAGAAATCAGTCATTAAGTCAAATACTCTCAAAAATTTGTTAATTATAAGCTTTAGGCTCTTTTTCTTTGATATCAAACCGACGATTCACTTGAAACATATTTAACCATAAAAATTACACAATTTAAAACTTTTAATATATTTAACAGAGACTCAATATATCTAAATATATTGATTGGTATACATTATGCTGCATTTAGTCAACGAATTAAATTCTTTCAAACATTCAATATCTATTTTAAACCATTATTTTTAATTGACTTAAAATTTTTAAAAGTAAAACTTCCTATAATAATAATCATAATAATAAAAGGCGCATGATTTAGTTTCTAAATTACCGAAAAGAATTTTTGTCAATATATTTCTTACCTAAACCTAGCTTAAGTATTTTAAATATAAAACAAAAAATATCTTAATTTTAAAAAATAATAATAAAATTTAACTTTTATTTAGGGAATGAAAATTGAAAATTACTATTATTTTCTCCATTTCTCGTGAGTTCTCGTTTGGGAAAAACAAATATAAAGAAAAAATATATTAAATAATAAATGATTACTTTTATGAAGACTGCACTCATACTTATGTGTTAAGTATTTTTGTTACCACTCTATCGATGATATCCAACAGACAGAGAGTTGTTTTCAAATCTTGATGTCAGAAAACTTTTGATTTTGAATATACAGTACAGACTTGAGAGGAATGTATTCAACATTTTCTATTCGCTCACGACTTGACTCTCTTTCTCAAGACGAGAAAAAGTGAATTCAATTGAATATTAATTTGCATTTAATGTGTTTAAGGATAAGATTTATTAGCCATAAATATAAATCAATAATTTTCTATTTTTAGTGTAGTTTCATAAACTTTTTCTTTTGTATTACTATTTTTCTCTCGAAATCTTGTTTTCTCTCATTAATCAGTTTTTACAGAAAATCAAAAAAATTTAATTAATTTGAATTTTTTCGATTAAGAATTTATTTACCGATCGAACCGATAGAAAGTGATTAAAACCATTATTTATAACTAAATTTCCAAAGATTACAACATTTTATTTATAAATAAAAAAAATTTCATTAAATTCTATTTTTACTTATATTTGAGAAATAAGACCAAAAATTAAACACAAAATCAATTTAAATAAACCATTAATAATAACATTCATGTGAATGAGTGGCTAAAAACAATTTATGCGAACTTTACTTAAATTTGTTTTTATGTGTCTCTCCATGTGTTTCGTGTGTTTAAATAATATTGATTTTGACCCCAAATCTAGTTTATCGTACTTTCATTTGACTTCATTTTCATACTTTTTATTACTTAATACTTTGATTTACCATTTTTGTTCACATTATCTTCACACAAAACTTCTATTTTTGTATAAAATTCAAACATTAATTATTGTAAAAATTTAATTGAGTTTATAATTGAGTTTTTCTCCGACTATACGTTAAATTAAAGTTTTCATCATTTTTTCGGAAAATTTCTATTTATATCTATTTATTATTGAATTGATTTTCCCATTTAAGCACATTTTAAAGTTCATCGCATTCTTCATGACATTTCCATTACATCCAAAGGCACAGTCGATGCGCCGGCATATACTCCCGGCCCCCTTGTCTTGTATGTGAAGTGTAATTATTAACGCAATAATTATCTAATTATAGGACTCGTATTATTCACTCGGAATGACTGACAAGTAGTATATAAAAACATTTCTGTCTTAAATACTTGTTGTGAATCATAAAAATGTTTCATAAAAGGTCTACGTTTTGCAGACAACCAGATGTGCGCCGACTGTAAAGAATAGGCTGTCATAACAGTATGAACAGAAGGCCTCCACTTAATTATAAACCATTTATATTAATTGTAAATGCAATTTTGTTTAAAAACTAAAATTAAAAGAATTTGTAATACACTCTAACAGATTATGCAAAATAAATGCTTTGAAAATTATAATTAATATTTTAACCAAAAATAAAGTTATATTTCTACACGTAAAGATACAGCTCTAATAATAAAATAAAACAATTTCACTTTTACGTAATCTTGAGTTTAATCACAAAATATATTTTTTGATGTGAGAGCATCCTTACCCTTATTGCTGGTAATTAATAAAACCTTTAAATATAATTTTTATTTTAACTTTAAAAAGTTATAGTATTATAACGAGTAAGAAATTAAAAATATAATTAAATATGATTTTTAGGTTATCTTTTTAAATAATCACAGGTAAACAGAAAACTGGAAATTAATTATTAATTATAATTTACAAAGTTTTAAATTGTTATTAATTATTCTTAAAATACATACAAATTGTTAATTATAGTTAAAAAAGATAAGAGTATTGCTATATTAATAGAAAGTCATATATTCTATTACTATCTATATTCCCATACAATCAAAAGGACGATAAAAATAGTTTTTAATTTTTTAATTTAAAATCTTTTCAAAAATTTTATTTATAATTTCTCTTATCTTTAATATAATAAGACATATAATGTAAATGAAAGTCAGACGGGAAGTAAGAAAATCGAAGATAATTTGTATATTAAAAAAATATTATCAAAATATATGTAACAAATAATAACAATAATCAAGAGATGGATTGAAACGAAATTACATTTAAACCAATAATTTCGTGAATCACATCAATCACCAATAGTTTAATGCCATGACTTTAGTGTTATATAACTTTTGTTACGTCGGAGTCAGGAAGATATCCTACAAAACGGTTTATCGCAAAAAAATGAATACATTATATAATACCTGTACATACAGTATGAAACACATGAAAAACTCTGATCAACAATAATCAGATAAATTTGAATTAAATTTTGGTATTAAATAAATTTTTGCTTTTTAATATTCTTAAGTGGATTTGCAATGAATGTAATGGTGGTTGTAATATGAGGGTTGTTTGAAGGCTCTCTCTCTCTCTCTCTCATCTCATTCACTGACAACTTATTTTATGTAATACTTGAGCTTCAATTAAAAGGTAAGTCATGAACTTGAACTCCAACTCCACTTCAACCCCACTTCCATCGCAAGTCATAAATGTGTGAAGAGTTTTGCTGTTAACCAGTGTTTGAAGAGTTTCTCGACCTCTCATTTGCCACTGACTTAACTCTTGTGTCAATTTATTTGAAACTCAACACAATAGGAGTTGATTCCGATTGACACCTGCATTGGCGCCGGTGTTGTGGAACTGGTTATGTGTCGAGTATTAATGTGAATCACATATAAATCAAGTGAATCTTGTTTCGCAATATATTCTTAATTTAAAGCCTAAATTCATAGACACTTATCAGACAAATGCCGTAAATGTTAGATAAATATAAATATCATTCAAATGGAAATCAGATTTTAACGATTAATAGTATCATTACATTTAATGACTTATTTTGTAATTAAATTATGAGTTAATTCTTAACTATAGATAGGAACCTAAAATATAAAGTGAATTTAATTATAGATATATCAACTTCTCTATTAATTCACATTTTTGCAAAAACATTACTACAAACTTAAGTTATAAAAAGCATTGCAAACAAGAATTTTCTCAAAATTAGCAATTTGTTGAGACAACTCATTAGACCAGACATTGAATGTTATTCTGAATATTGAACTCAATTGCAATTCTAATAACTATTTTTAAACAACACTTTCGTATCATAATTAATAATTGATCTCAAATTTGAATTAAATAATAATTTATTTGAAGTTCAAATACTAGTAATTTATTGCTTTATTTTATTTGTTGATGTCTTATGGAATCAAAAGTTTTCATTGAATTCATTATCAAACCAGAAGTGATACGAAATCCAAAGTCTTTGATAATTATTTTATGAATTTCTAAACAGTTATTACAGCTAGAAAAACTTTTAAAAAACAAATTCATTTCAAACGGAACTATAATAAATTGAAATGAATTCAGATTTCTCTGATTGTACGAAATCATCAGAAATTCAGCAAAAACATCAAAAATCAAAATTAATTTAAATTTCAATTCAGCACAACCTTTGATTTGCTGTAAACGATTCATACAGTGTTTTACAGCGATATGTAATGACAGCTTTGGATTGTAACTTGAAGTTGGAGTTAAAGGTGGATACAATTTCTCATAAGTAATCAAATTCTTGGCTCGAGTTTGGGTTCAAAGTTTAAAAAACTATTCACTCGTCTCTTCCCATATAAAACTAAAAATCAATTGTTTTGTTCGTATGGTTTAAATGTTATCGAATAGGCATCTAATTGTATATACCGGGACTGCTATTATGTCAAAAATGCATGTAAACGTACAAAGTTTGATGAAAATTTTCCCTTCACCTCATGAACTCCACTGTAATAATAATAATAATCTTTATGTACTCATACTCTCCAATAAATTTCAATTTTTGCTTAATTTTTATCGAATTTATATCAAAACCAAAGAAAAATGAATATTAATTGATTCACAGATAAGATAACATAAAAATGATTTTTGAAACATAAACTATCGATGCATACCAACCCTAATATTATGCAAACTCATAGATAAAACAGAAAATTATTCAAATTTATGTCAAATACAGACCTATAGATACAGTATTAATCAATACTTGATATATTCTATACATTGTGTAGATTGTGATCATATGGACTGTATTTCCTGTCAAACAAAAGAGGTGTCGAAATCGAAATGTTATTCTAATTTGAATAAAACATATAATATATTCATTTACTAATAGAATATGACATTCAATAGTGGAGTGCTTTTTGTTAGATTTCCTGCCATTTATTTGCTTTCACATATTGTCCTCAAAATGCAATTGTATTTTATATCGATTTTTGTTAATATACTGCCGATCTTATGGTTTAATATTAAATCGATTAGATTGTAGTGATACGAGACTTTCTAATCTCTATAACGCTATATAACTTAATATACAGTTGTTTTGTGGGCCAACAAAATGAACTATAATTTGTCGATTTAATGCAGGCTTTACCTCATTTTGCCCACAAATATGAGGACAACTCATTAAACGCCCGAAGAATGTCTTCAAATTCATTATTTTCTGACTTAATTAATTCTCAATTCATATGAATTATGCTAAATGTTAAACACAAAAAGTGCTTCAAAAACAAAATATAATACTTTGAAATTAAATGCAAAATTCTGTTAAAATTTATTTTTTATATTCATTACATTATAACCAAAACATTATCAAAATTAATTAAATGTCAAACAATTTTATATTAAAATATTTTATATAAAAATGGTAAACATAAAGCTATTGTTAATGTAATTGAGAAAACATTTGCATAAAATTTAAGAAATATTTTAATTTTACAAAACATTTTGACCATTTATTATAAAATTAATAACTGTATACAATATCCTGTACAATACAGTGCTATGTTAGCAATTTTATTATTTTTAAGCCTTATTTATATTTTTGATGAACTAAATAATTGTTTAACAAAATTCTATGAAATATTAATAAATAAATTTGTATAAAATACAAAATAAATTTATTTACAATAATTATTTTCCTGATTATATTAAAAATACTACATTATAAAACAAATTATTGATTTATTCCTAAGAAATATCTTGAAAAATAATTACAAATTTGGAGGCAATATGAGAATTGTGGAAAATATGAATAGTCAGGCGCGAGAATATACCGGTGCTATATTCACAAGAATTATTAATAATACAATATAAGGGTCCAGACATGCACTGTATGTGTGATGAGGTATTCAATATATAGTGAACTTGATATCACTTTTTTCTGTCTAACAGTAAACCCGAGTTGTCATCCGATTATATAAATAGATGTGAAAAGAGTTGTGATTCACACGAATTGCTACCGAAAAACGTGTTGTCATTCAAACCATTTTAACATACATTCAATACCTTTGATATTATACTTGAAATTCTCACAAAATTCAATCTATTTTATATTAAATATATTTTTTTATTTAATATCATTAAATAATTTTACTGCCAATTCTATTGTCATAAATATTGTAACTTTTGTCCATTACTTTGATTCCAAGCGTATATTTATTATCCATTTATTTTCGTCGATATATTTAAATCGATTTCGAGTTCAATTCAATCATTTGAATCAATTGAGTGTCAATTATGTCGAGAATTGTGATCCAAAGCCCTGATGTCCGCTATTATGACGATATGATTGAATCTGATTATGAATACTCGAGCGTCAAGTGTAAGAGGGATGAGAGAACCGGTACTATTAAAGTGAGTGCAATTGCAAGCGCTTATCAAATATACTCTATCTTTGCATGTCTTCAAAACATCTCTTTTTTGTTGTGTATATATTTGCCATCAAAATGATGTAAAACTAGATTGAGATCATAATAAAAATCACTAATAACTTGTTATATTTCATACGATATTAATCACTAAATCTCTGCTAAAATGATCGATAAAATTGAACCAAAAATAGGTTTTTAGAGATTTTTGAATTTTTGTTCAAAAAGAAGTTTGTTTATTTAGCATAAACTCTATATCATAAACAATATTATTAATGCTTATTAAAATCACATATAATTTAATTCGACATTCGGTCTGAGGCTTAGCTTAGAGTCAGTCCTATTTTTGAGTTATAAAATATAATATGATATAATTATTGTAAAAAAATTGCAACAAAAATGCAATGAATTCATTGATTGACACAATATATAGAATTCAAGGTCTGCTCAAAGACTGCATCAATCGATGAACTCGTCTCTCAATGTAGTCCTCTATGAATATTACATACAGTATATAATACTCTACTTTTATATGACATTATATAACACACGACGCAATGCTGACGTATATGATATGATGGCAACCATAGGTTTATCCCATGAAAACGGTGGTGACATTCAGAACGGAACGCAAAGTTCCCAAAACTGGGGTAATGCTCGTGGGATGGGGAGGAAACAACGGGTCGACAGTGACCGGTGCCATACTGGCCAACACACACGCCATGCACTGGACCACTAAGGAGGGCACTGTACGGGCCAACTACTTCGGCAGTATTACCCAGTCGTCGACTGTGCTCTTGGGAACAGACCCTTCCGGTGAGGCATACATTCCTTATGTCAACATATTTTTTCAAGTTATTAAAAACTTATTTTAAAAATGTTGATTTATTACGGTATTTAAAAACATCTAAATATAGAAAGCATTAAAAGGCATACAATTTATTAAACAAATTTGTTGTGCGATTAGAGCTCATAATAAGCTAATAGAGAAGTACCACAAAAATAAGAGCAAAATAAAAGTATTCAACAAAAAGTTTTCTTATTTAGGTTTCTTTACCCCAAATCTAAATTACATAAGTATTAAAATTATGAATATTATATTGAATTTAGTTTTTACATATGATTGATTGACTGCTTATTAATAACACATTTACTGATATAATCAAATAAAAAGCAATAAAAGTTTATTTTTCTTTGAAAAAGTCGACAAAATTGTTGTTTAGCCCTCAAGTGATTTGACTCAAATTTGCTTGCGAATATATTTAGAAATAAAAATATAATTATCGATAAAAAAAATTATTTTATTTTAATTTAAAATCTAATAAAAGATTTGTTTTTCGTGCTTACTATCACTACAATTTAGTTTTAATTTAGTGCTAATAATAAATAAACGATTTGTTTGTTTGTTAGGCAAAGATGTATACATTCCGATGAAAGACATGATTCCAATGGTTAATCCCAACGATTTGGTGGTCGATGGCTGGGATATATCGGGCGTCAGTATTGCTGAGGCTATGAAGAGGGCTAAAGTGTTGGACTATAACCTGCAAACACAACTCATACCACTTATGCAAGACATGAGACCACGAAAAGCAATATTTGACTCCGACTTCATTGCCGCCAATCAGAGCCAGAGAGCGGATAATGTGATTGAGAGTCGAGACAAATGGACACAAATCAGTCTCATTCGTGAGGACATCCGAGACTTCAAAGCGAAGCACTCGTTGGACTCAGTGGTAGTGCTGTGGACCGCAAACACCGAGAGATTTATGGATGTAATGGATGGCATTCATGACAGCGCCGACAGTCTCATGAATGCCATCAAACGCAATGAGGCAGAGCTCGCGCCGTCCCTATTATATGCCGTCGCAGCCATCCTCGAAAAAGTAACCAAATATTTGCCCAAAAGATTTAAATGCCATTAATTTGGATGTACTGTATGTCTCATTCAATTGATTACAACTCATTTCACACATTCAGTGCACGTATATCAATGGGTCGCCACAAAACACTTTTGTTGCCGGACTCGTGGAGTTGGCTGAAAGGGAGGGCGTATTCATAGCTGGAGATGACTTCAAGTCGGGTCAAACAAAGTTCAAATCAGTTTTAGTGGACTTTCTGGTAAGCGCCGGCATCAAGCCCTGCTCTATTGTGTCGTACAATCATTTGGGTAATAATGACGGCTATAACCTGTCGGCGCCCAAACAATTCAGAAGCAAAGAGATCTCTAAATCTAATGTTGTCGACGATATGGTGGCGTCCAATCAGATACTCTATGGGGAGGGCATTGAAAAGCCGGACCACTGTGTGGTGATTAAGTACGTGCCATATGTGGCCGACTCTAAGCGGGCAATGGATGAGTACGTAAGTGAACTAATGTTAGGCGGGAGGAACACCATCGTTGTCCACAACACTTGCGAGGACTCACTGCTGGCATCGCCTATAATCCTGGATCTGGTCATTCTGGCCGAACTCTGCCAGAGAGTCACCTTTCAGATCCACAACTGTATGCCTAAACAAACATCTTTTAAACTTGATCATAATCTTTACGACTCTCTCTATCTCTATATTATAACGGCTATAAACGACTACTCCTTCTGAATAGGTGTCTCGTCGTCCACCGGATTCCAGTCATTCAATTCAGTGCTGTCTTTGTTGAGCTATCTGTGCAAAGCCCCTCTCGTGGAAAGGGGCGGACGAGTAGTGAACGCTCTGTTCAAACAGCGGGCGGCCATTGAGAACGTATTGAGAGCTTTACTATCGTTACCACCGGTTAATCACATGGACCTCGAGTTCAAATGCTCTGATCGCTCGCAATGGCACGAAGAGCTCAGACATCCCATTACTACCGAGAAAAAGCTGGAGAAAACACAGCCAATTGCTCCCATCTCTAATGGCATCACTGGTGGACACTAACAGCCTTCAGAACACAACCAATAAAAATATTTTTATGTTTTCATTACTGTATTCGCATTTTGAGAGCAAAGTCTAGTTTGTTATGATATTTGCCAACAAAGCACTATCGATACCTATAATAAAATATTTGTTCATTTGTTCAAATAAATAATAACTAGTATTTAGTTCGCTGTATGGCTTAAACTACACATGAATTTATTGTTTGAAAATTATTGTAAACTTTAGGCTATTTTCTCGTTTGAAAAATTGCTTTTTGGCCTCTCTTTCAAATACTTCAACATTTTTATGGAAAAAACATTTTTTACGGTCTATTTCTAAACATTTTATAATTTATGTCTAAAACACTATTTATTTCGTTAAACAGCAGGTCTTGAGAGCAAACAATTTGCACGAAAATTTCACTCAAAGACTTTCTATTGAGTCAAACATTTATAGTTTGTATTTGTATTGAAATGAAAAGAAAAAACTTTCTTTTTCTCTCATTCTTTGTTCGGCCAAACCGTTAATCCTCAGAGCGTTTGACCTGATTTTCAGTAAATTACTGACTAAACCAATAGTTGGTTATGAAATACCATTCAATGCTTCAACATTTTGACGTGAAGTTAGCAATATAATATATACTTATGTATTATGTAATAACGAGTTTTACTATAGTTTTTAAGAAAATCACTCATTTTTTCAATGAAAACGAATATTTCATTTATTTTGTGTTGCATTCAGAATATTATTACTCAAAACACAAAAAACAATTCACAGATTAATCTTAACTTTACTTTTTTTGCGCAATGGTTTGATTGATGGCTAAATAATTTATATTCAATATAATATATAAATCTAAATCTAATTTCAAAATAAAAACCCATTAATCTTGCGGTGAAGGCGGGGAACAATGATTTTGGATTCAAAAATATACACTTATCTTATGGTGAATGAGGAATATCTTAAGCGATGATTGATTCGACACTTTTGATTGTCTTCACTAATGGACTGACTTTTTGATAACGAATTTATATTTAGAAACCAAATCTCATTTCCAAAATCCTATTCAGGACTCAATCGGTTTCGAGTTATTAGAAATAGAAATACTTTTAATTCCTATTAATAACAAGTCATTTGAATATTTAAAATATAATGATTTAATTATACGTATTAATAGTTTATAGACTTTGTTTTGAGATTATTTATTCAATTGGTTTAAATAATTCATTTCATTTGAAAAGTTTATAACTTTAATTGCAATGAATTTTCAATTTCATTGCAAACAAAGCGAAACAAAAGTAAATATTGAATAAAACAATTGAGAGAAATGAATGCATTTAGTTTTGGACGACTGATAATGAAAGGGACATAANAGATGGAAAGCAAAATATACGACAAATTATACCATTGAAGTCCTATCGCCGAGTAGAGTATGTTAACTGAAAATAAAATATAAATTGCAGTAAAAGTTAATTAAAAATCCAATTATACATTGACTCAGATTTTTAATAACTTAATTAAACTGCAAAACAACTTAAAATAATAATCCAAATACACTTCCAAACGATTGGCCCAAAGAGTAGTTTCGAGAAGTGATTCTCAAATTTTTTCTCAACTCATGATCTCATTATATTAGAGCTGAGAATCAAATGCAATAATAATGTGTTTGAAGTGAACATAATTGCCTCAAAATTTGTGGCACTCAGTCGTCTTAGGGGTTGAGGCATACGATTGTTCTCAACCTATAAGTTATTATTAAGTAATTAATTTGACTCACATTTGAACCAAAATCATAATAAATAAGAAAAACAACAAAATCTTTATCAAAGAGTAAAAAGAATTTTGAAATAAAATTACACAAAATATATGTTAATATATTTGTTTCATATTTTTATTGGATTCTCGGACTAGATATGAATTAAAGTACAGAACTCTTTAATGTATGAATTGATTATATAATAGTAATCATAATATTGTAAGAAAAAAGGCACAAAATTAATAATCAATTATTGCTATAATAAAAAACACAACACATATTCTTATATTATATCATATTTTTCTTGTTTTCAATTATCAAAATATCATCAGATTATGAAAAAAATATAAAAACTTTTTTATGTTAAATAATGTATATATAATTTGTTTGTAATAATATATTTGATTTGAACTTTAAATTATATATAATTGTCGTCACAATTGAAAATACTTTACTCTTAAAAATTAATGCACACAATAATCATAAATCGATACATAATTGAAATGAAAGAAAAAATATAAGACAAACAAAACACTCGAGAGAATAAGTTTTAAACACAGAAAATACAGACAATTATTTCGTTGAATAAGAGAGTAAAGCGTTAAACGCTTCGCAAAGGGGTTTAAGGCATACAAAAGTAAAACACAATTGAAAATAGAGTGGAAACCAATAAATTATCGGAAATTAAATTATATTAAAAACGATGACAATTCAGTCAACAAAACTAAATTATATTTTTTGAGATTTTTTTTCGGCAATAAAAAAATATGGAAAAAACAATCCATTAATTCAAACGGAATTTCATGTTTTGATTTCGATTTTATGGAAACTTTCGATAAAAATGAATTTATAAATAATGAGAAATTATTATAAATAAAATAATTTGCAATCAAAAAATTGGATTTAGAGAACACTTTTTAGGGACTCTTATAAGGGTTTGAAGGGCTTTTTCGTACAAAATTATAATTTGAAGTTTGAATTAAACTTTTTGTTAACTTTAAGTTCGATTAATTGGAAAATTATTGGTAATTGGATTGAATCGCGGATATAATTCCCTAATAATTCATAATTCATGTCATGTGAGCACATAATATATGATTCGCTATCATATTGTGTTAAATGGCGTTACCATAAGTAAAGACACACATGTCTTGCGTTTAAATATCTGCCACCACTTGGGTTATAGTTATAGTCAATACAATACAGGTATTAGTAATATATGTTAAATATGTATTGATTAGATCGCGAATGGGCTTAACATTGGAGTACATTTGAAGTACGGCTACAACAGGGAGAATGAAAATCTAATCTTAACCTAAATATTACACTCATTTACAAAGCATTACATTCATTGTTAGTATTGTATTGAGGGAATAGGAGTTACAACTCATTTGCTCACAAATACAACTGAATTCATTATTTTCTTGTTGTTTTGTGTATTAAAAAACTGTTTTATTTTGTGAACACAAATGAATTTAATTAATCGTTCAGTTTTTAATAGGGAAGAGGTGTTAAACAGTGAGCACTTGACCTCAATATTGGCTCTGTTTTTGAGTCAATACTCTCGTAAATAATAAAAAAGGTTTCTTCAGTCGCTAATCGACTCAATACTTATAAATAATAAGTTTTTTATAATACAAAATCTGTTTAAAAACCTAAGAAACGGTATAAACAGGCAGTGAATTGGCATAAAAACCTGAAGAGCTCTCTATATTCATCACAGATTTGTGTCTTTTCGCCTCAAACTATACTTTCTGTTAAAATCAATTAAAATATTAACCACTTTTTTTGCAAAACATATCGTCACAGTTAAGCCATAATTCATTCAATAATCGGATTAATGTCTAAAGAGTACAGACATCTAAAGGACTATTAGATAAGAAATACTATAAACACATGATTTGCAGTCATGAGAGCCGCTGTTCCTATGGCTTTGGTAGCGCTGTTCAAATGGGTGGCGGCCGGCGATACAGTTTCTGGATGTGTGGCGAGTAATTGGTTAGACTGAATGTCAGGGCAAACAGAGCCAGAGTCGCGTATATCAACAAAGTGAACGTCAAACGCATCGCTGACCGCTTTGTTGCCTTACGGGGCACCGGGAGATGTGTTGCCACCTCCTCCTCCTCCACATCACCCATCGGTTCCTTTTGTTTCGTCTCTTTTTCCAGGCTTTGCGGAGACAATGGCGTCGATACTATATTTGAATCGTCATTCAAATGCAAATCAATTGTTAGCCTTTTTTGTTAGCATTTTATTAGTTTTTGATAATGTTTTGAATTAATAGCTGCAAAGGCTGTGAATGCAAATGCGATGCAAATGAGTGCGAATGAGATCATTCATACATACCTCTAATGAGATCATCGATGTCTTCATTAGTAATCCAAGTCTCGTAATTCTCTCCGAACTCAATCAGATTGCGGATAGTCTTGTCGTCCTCGTAGTAGATGTCCTCAGAGCTCACGTAATCGCCATGAAGTGGGGTTTGATAGTAATCCCAGTCAGTCCAGTCCGAGTGGAAACTCCAGGGACGGGTTCGGGGCAATCGGGTCTTATTGCGACGACGTCTCAACTTACGCACCGATCGACCCGATAGGTTGGCCGCGTCTGAGTGCGGATGAACCTAAAGGGTGAAGACGTATGACATGACATTATAGCCGATATAAGACATTAGTAACGCATCATCTGTTAAACTAGTGATAAACTGGTCGCACGTTGTGCTCAATATTTGCTAAATAAGGAAATGTGCCATAAATTGCTTATAAAAATATTGGCCACAAAATTGTGAGATTAGATTAACTGCTGTTTAGGGATATTAAGGATAACCTCAAATACATTAAGGGATTATTTGATTCTTTTTTCACTCGATTTAAATCATGTTTTTATACACAATATAATATAAATCTAATTATATATGAGTTGTTCGCATATATGTATAGGACTTTGAAAACCTACTCATTAATTATAAAAAGTTGTTTTCTATTCACAAACAACTCTTAATTACAAACAAATATTTTGTGTGAAATAATTTGATCCAAATTCTAAAATTAAAAGAAGTTATACAACATTTGACTCTAATATTCACACAATTCAAACATTAATAATAAAATACTTATTAATAGTAAACAATAATAACTAAAAGCTTAAACATTGTATGAATTAATTCTTTGCTAAAACTCAATAAGACATAACATTTTGTGCAGAATTAATGAGAAATAACCTCAAAATTACTTATTTTCCCCATTAAGTGGCCATTAGTTAACAGATTTATATTTAGTCATTAAAAATGCATTATGTATTCGTATATTTGCTAATATATTAACAAATTTATTACAAAAACTAATAAATTATTTTCTTCACTAATAAAACGAGAAAATGAATAATTGATTAAAAGAGATATTTTAAGAAGAATTTGAGCCAATCGTAGCCTTTAAGGCAATTCTAGACATTATCTAAAATTACATGAATTATATATAAATAAAAAACTGATGACAAGTTTCCTAAAAGTGTGTGTTTATGTAAAACTGTTGATATGATAATTGCTTGTTTACCTCAACGGC
>CAJPVJ010001461.1:0-16348 GCA_905397405.1 Oppiella nova | reverse complement strand
TCTAGTTTCGTCTTTTGAGCCAAAATGCGATTCGAGGCATACGTGAAGTGTTGTCTCTCTTCAGACACGGAGTCCTTCCACTCCATGTGGTCAACGAAAGCGATGTAAGCCCTGAGGATTGTGTCCAGACTTCTATGCTTTCGGTATTTGAGTCTCGCTTGGCTCTTAAGGATCGTGTCGTTGGAATCGATGTAATTCTTGGCACCGATTCTGTCGTCATTGCGGATGAAGTGAAGAATCATTTCTAAGATAATCTCCTTTTTATTGACATCATATTTGGTCATCTTTTTCATGGATTGAAGCAAAAGATCGGGTTCTGAGGTATGGTTTGTGAACAAAATGAAGGCTGACTTCACGATCATTGAGTGTGGGATCCGTTGGTCTCTCACTAATGCAGACATTATCTGAGCGCCGCATAGGAGGCGATGGCGGCTGAAGACATATCGCACGGTTGACAGGAGACCGTCCCTGTCGTAGAACAGGAGCGCCGGCTCTCTGGTGCTGACCATCATCTTCCGGATCCGTTGCTTACCCCTCACGTCCTCAACGATGAGCCCTTCCAAGGGGTCAATGAGTCGGTCCGTCTCATCGCCATCGCTGCCATCGTTTTGTCTCTTCTCAACACTTCGGGTTTCACCCAAACGTCGGCCAATCCTCTCATCGATGGGTCCCTCGTCTTCACTGGTGTCCAACTCTTGTGACTCGTCTTCTTCCATGTCTTAGCGTAATGTCCGACCAATTCATACCGAAAACCATTGAAACACTCATTTGATTTGAATGAAGAAATCATTTTCAATGAACTTTTTGGTGAAAAACACGTTTTGATCATCACATCAATGACGTCCACTAATGCCTCACAAAATGAAAGTCTAAATTACCAGGATCACTATTATAGAATTGTAATTAAATTATTTGATAGATTTTTACAAATAGTTTCATTTTTATTAATTATCTCCTCATGGTATTTCTTTATGACTTATTAATGCCATTTATATCAAAAATTCTTATACCGCTATATTTTATTAAGTCAAGTTATATCAATATTGTGTATAAACTTAATATACGGGTACAGAATAAAAGTAATTGTATGGTAAACCAAGCTGAGGTTTTCTATACATTCAATAAAAATAACATTCAAGCACCAGTATCAGTAGTACAAACTTTGTACGGTAATAACTTATTCATGAATTAGCATTCTTTACCTCAATAATAGAAACAATGTTTTTGTTGTTTTTATCGATTTAAAAGTCTCTTTAAGTTAAATTATCTAGAAATTGATATTTTATAATTAATGAATGTGTGCTATAAATATAATCACACTATCATTGTATTTGATGTCATAAATGCTTAATGTTTTGAAGCAATTTATTTAATTAACTCATTATTATAACTTAGGAATGCATCGATCAATGAAATGAAACATTTATATTAATTGTAAACGTCTTAACATTAGCGCACAATATAAGCCATTATTTCTATTTCTCATATCAACTCTAATATTATTTTTATTATAAGTAAATCTTTAGACAATTCTACTCTTTCCTACAAAAGGCATTCAATATATCATTATAAGAGAGAAAACAACACTATTTTTCACTTCTAATAAAAATCACTTTTTAGCAAAATATAAGACTTGAAAAATAAGACAAAGTTATTGTTATATGCCTTTAGAGAAAATGCTTTCATAAGCCGTCTTAAGAGTTTAAATAAAATATCAGTTCATATTAATATCAAAAATTCTTTTGAAATATTAATTTTTATAAAAAAGAACTCATTTTTAAACATAAAAGTCATTTTAAATGCCAAAAAAGGCATTGATTTGTATTTTGTACAGTAATAAACATTTCTGAAATAAAGTGTAATCCTATTTAAAAGCTCTCTTTTACGAAGTAATACACTGATAGTCGCACTAAACATAAATAAATAATTTTTATGAAATTACAAATTTTTGCCATTTGTCAGAATATTCTATAGAAATAAGACATATCTTTTGTATGACTAATACATGATTAAAGATATTCATATTTCTACATTAATTCTACATTACATTCAATACATACAAGTCATACATCTCATCATTAGTCGTATTGAATATTTCATATGAAATACTATTAAATATAATATTCTTTATAATAAAATTAAATGCTATTCACAACATAATTGAGAAATAAATTTCTAATGAATTGAAAATAGACTTTCCAACCATATCATATTCTGTATACAATTGCTGTTCAATACTGTATATTACACTCAACTGGAGTATATTCTGTAGAATGTGTAGTGTTTCACAGAATGTGTCTAAAATATAACTTATAAACTCATATTTGATTGAGATTTTATTATAAAAATATTATTATACAGTATATCCTACAGTATATCGATATATTATACAGTATATCGTGTTTGAGCCAAAAATTGCACTTTTATTATAATGAGATTAAAAAATAATTCTGTTTGCGATGTGTTATAGTAATTGATATGTGAATGGCATGCAATCAATTGGCGACTAATTTGAGTGAAATCATAGGTGAGTGCGTAACCAATACTACAAAATAATTGTATCGTTTTGTCGACGGATCTAAACATATCTCGGTTTGTCAATAGAGTTAGTGGTTTTCAAAGACACTGTTTAATAAGTTAATGCCATAATATTATAGATATACAAACTGTTGGGAATAGGTTTGCGTTTCTAAATACATAAGCTTTGAGTTGAAAGTGAATACAAAGGGAACAGAGATTAGAGAATATGAGAGAATCGCTTCATCTGGGGGTCAGTCAGTCATCTGGGGGTCAGTCAGTAGTCGTGAGGCTATGGTTGTGATGCTGTGCGGCATTTGGTGACGCATTTGTGCTCAGATTGCATGCATTGCCCACAATATACACTACGGTATGCCTATCAGTGCGTTGTCTACACTGTCTATGTCTACACCACTACAGAATACACCACTATATGACAGTCTATGCGATTCTGTGTTAGTGTTGACTTCATTGCATATATCAACTGAATATCTGTTCAATTCATTTCTCTATATAGTGTATACTATTCTGGACTTCATATAAATAATATTGTGTTTTACAGCGATTGTATGCCTTTTTGCCAGTGATTGGCAGGTGTAGTGTAAAAAGCAGTCAATTTGAAAGCGATTGCATTGAATAGTGAGCGCACAGTGTATTGGAGACACGACACGAGTGCAGGAATTAGAAGTTTAAATAAAAAATATTTCTATATTTAGTTAGCATTTAGTGTGCATTTGTGGCACTGAATCAGAATTTGTGTCACATCTCTCTCGCAGTGTATAAGACTATAGTTAACTACTATAGAGGCAAACATAGAGCCATAAGCCAGAGATATGTGCAGAATGTGTTGTAAAAATTGTTACATCACTCAAACATATGTGTCTTTCAGTGGTTTATTAACGGTTTGTGCGTCAGAATGAGATAAAAACTAGAGTTTATTATTATTCTCTCTGATATTCAACGCTAAATCATATCATAGTTTCTAAATAATGTAATTTTTATGAATTACTGCATTTTAATTGATGTGCGATTCGCATACCAAACCCACTGTTAACCACTTCATCTCTATTGTGACACACATTTAGCTCTCAATCTATGAATTTAAGGTAAAAAATATTCACTATTTTTATAGCAAATATAAAGATCGATATTCTGTATATAAATTTTGTTATTGCATTTCCAATGAATGTCTTGTAGTTGTGTTTATTTTTATATTATTTATGAATGCAAATGTTTTTAATAAGTTTGAAAAGTCTTAAATTAATTTATACTTTTTTTGCAATAAATATTGACTCAAATTGACATAACTTTTAATCTTTGAATTTATTACGAGAGTCTATTTCTATCATAAATGTTTGCCACACAAATAATATGATAATTTGTTATTTTTTGAATGAGAATTTATTCTTTCAAATGCTTTTTACATAAATTTTTGTGATATTCATGTAAAACATCCGAAACCGTGTCTAATATATGTTGCAAAATATTCTTTTGCTTTATGTTCAATAACATTAAGACTATTATTATAATGACTTCTTATGAAAAGGAGACGAATCATAAAGAATTGTTTTGTAAAAACTAATGAATATATCATTTCCAGAGCAATATATACACTATATTTGTTCATCTCATGTGATGAATGCCCTCTAAAACAATATAGTGTACAATTAAATTATGATTTTCCTCAAAAACAAAACAACATCCCTATCTCTCTGTCTTAACCACACTTTTGATGGTAGCTTTGGGCCAAACAGTGATGTATAGCTGGCTGTGAGTGAAATCCAAAGATATATTATAGAGACAGTCGATTCGATTCCCATCTAATTCTCTGCTAAATCTCTAATCTATTGGCGGAACACGACTAAAGCCTATCTGAGATGTATTTGTACTGAATTTTTATCATTTATTCAATTCATGTTCACTTTCGCAGACATTCACTGTCTTTATATGTTTACGACTCAAGTATTTCTGGCTGTAATTTAAAAGGTCGGCATAAGTTGACTTCAACATAAAACCTTAAACAAAATTAGTATAGCTTTACATCTGATAATAAGTAGAATATAGTATTAAAGTATAGTATAGTATAGAATATAGTATTATATTAACGCCAACTACTGAAACAATACCAACAAAACGACTGCTATTTCATTAGTTATTTGTTAAGAGAATAATACAATGAACAGACCTATCATCTCAGGTAAATACCAATCCCTTTAATTGGATATTTAATTGCTAAATAAATCAATTCCTAACGATATAATACATCACTTAATTCTTTCGGTCTCATTCTTATTGAATTCTTTTATCTAATAGGTGCAAGGTAGTCTCCACCCATAATATATTATTTCATATTTTTATAACGATAATTATGAATGTCATTAATTAAATTACATATCAAAATACTTACTAAAAAGCAAATAATATTTTGTAAAATTCAATTAATTATTTTTATTGTTAACGACGAAAATAAACTGTAAATTGAGCGCTAATTTCTAATGCAATTACCAAATGAATTGCAAACCCTTTTTAGCGTTAATGGAGAGATTTAGACCTTTAAATGATGTTCACTTTAGCCCGAAGTTGATTTTTATTTATAAAAATAAATTTACATTTTATGCTTAATCTTCAAATTGAAATCACTTTTTGGATTCAATAGTCTTTCGTTTTATGTTTTTGAGACTTAATGCAAATTTCTCTCTCATTTACAACAAAAACTTAAGTGTTTGAAAAACACATTTGTTTTACAAAAAAATTCAAGTGAAAAATGTGTGAACAGATCTTTAGGTCTTGTTTACGCCATGAATGCATGCATTTGTACGAAAAATAAGATATCTTTCTTAATCTAATAGACATTTGTTCGCAAGTAAACGATATCCTAAAATATTATGTATTAATTTTGAAATCATTTTTCATTTTCAAATCAGATCCCAGATAACTCCCATTGAGATTTACATTCATTACATATGAGTTGTAGAAAACATTATTAAAAACTTATGATACGAAATATGAAAACAAATGTATTTTCTATAGCCGTAGTATTCAGTGTTGTAGATGTTATTGAAAAAACATTATAAAATACTTTGAAAATATTGCAATCATTTTGTTGTAAAGTGGAGATACGACGAGAGAGTATTTGTATGGATCGATACATGTCGAGTGGAAATTGTGTAACATTTGAGTTATTATTTATTTGTTCCCCTCTTGTGATGGGATTAAATAGGAATCAATGAAACGAAACACAACTTAAACTTCTTATAACTCATACGATAATAGTAACGAGTGATTTGACGCCAGAATACCAAATGTATGTAAATCTGAAAAAATCACTCATCCGTAAGGCTTATCAATCAAAATAAAGTTTATGGGCATTATTGTAATTATAATATGCTTTCAAACATTTTTTTTTGTGAATAATGAAGAATATTCTTCATTAAAATTATTGATGAATATCTGTTCAACACTTCATCATTAAGTTTAAGTTAGTGACACTTTTTAATATGAAATTTATTACACAATACAACACTTCTGTACGTCTTATAAAAAATTGTTGAATATATTAATGCGTTTATGTTTATTAAATGAGATTCTCATCTCATTTTTTGCTTGAATTATAAATAATTATTTAAGACATGAATTCACTCAACAATTAATAATATCATAAATTCTACAGTAATTCCACCTTTCAACTAATTTTCTTGATATTAATAGCAAAACAATTATAAAACTTAATTACTTTAAGAATTTGATGACCGGAGAAAAACTAATTTCATTTTTGATTATAATTAGATTTGATGATCGATATATTTCTAGCTTAATATATATATTATATATAAATACCATACGAATGATTACATGTGACTATCAGCTCATTACGGATATATTATATTAAAATTACAGTTAATTTAATATAAGATATTTGACTCTAGAATACGATTTATTCGTATTAAATATTTGTCCGACTGTTTTGTATCACATTTCACAGAATCGATTTGAGTTAAAGAATAAATGCTCTCAAAATAAATACAAATACAGAATAATGGCATAAAACTCAAGAATAAATGCTTAGAAATGCTGAGAGCGTCGAACTCTCTTTACATTTATTTGCAAAAACGAGAGAGAAATCAGTTTTCCTTTTGTTAATTGTCAGATATATATATTTCTTTCACATTTCTATTTACTCAATACATTATTTGTCGCCCTTTTGGTGTGTTTTATGGATTCAGGCATTAAATCACTAAAAGAACAACACATTACTGCACCAAATGATTGCCAGCGAAATAGTTTTGAATTCACTATTTTTTGTACTATTTTTTCGATGAAATACTCGAAAACAGCGAAAATTTTTTAAAAAGAAACACAGATTTCTCGGCTTTATATCGATTTGTGTTAAATTCTGGAAATTGTCTGAGTTTTGGGAATAAAAATTCTCAGAATTGTTGGCTCACTTCGCAAGCCTTGACTTTTTAGGATAGAAATTATGTAGAAATCATTTGCGTAAATAATTTATTAAGTCATCTCTCGCTTTAATATTCACTTTATGATAGAATAAGATATTAAAATATTTTTGTAATATTTCAGACGGAGAGAGAGAGAGAGAGAGAGAGTGCGAGAGTATGGGAGAGATAAGCAGACAAACAGACAGTGTGTGCATAAATAAAATATTTGTATGTTTTCAAATCATTAGATACTCTAATTTACTAACTCTTGATTAACAAAAATTAATATATTATGTATCTTCATTATTATTATTTTGAAAATTAAATAATTAAATTCAATGCAGAGTTGAAGATAATATTGTATTCAACAGCAAATCCCATAAACTTGAGGTACAGCTCCTAATTAGAGCTTATTTTGCAAAATGAATGTAATTTTCGTGTAAATCTCTATTAAATTCTTAATGCATTGAAAATGCCTACACTTTTAATAATTTAAATTCTGGGTCTCAGTAATGCATTCACAGTAAAAACATATTTGAAAATCCTATAAAAACTTCATTAAAAATACTACTTTTTCGAAAAATGCTATGAATTCACTGATAAATTAAAATTATTGATCCGAAAAAAGTTTTAATACAACTATACCTGCAATTCAAGTAATTTAATAAGAATTTCTTTTTTAATTATTATTAAACATTTACTTAAGCATTAAATAAAAGTATTGATTAAAACGATAGTTTAAGCAATGAATAGGAGAACTCAAAGTGTGTCCACTCTATGAAAGCAAACAAATAATATAAGAAATGCAATCAATTTGGTGCCAATATTGAGTTGAAGGCTTTCGGAGACTTTCTGTTTACAAACAATTAATAACTTAAAGAGTGATTGAGTCTCAAGAATGTACATATGATGTGATTCTGTGTTCATAAAACATTTTCGTAAACAATCGATACTTAAAAATAACTGCAAAAAAGGCAGAGAAGAGTTGAGTTGTGGATAAAAAATAGTTATATAACTGTTATGTCGTAAGAGTTAAGTCAACGCATGCGAGGCTATGAATAGCTGGATAACTGGCAGTAATATTCTGATAGATAGGAATATTCTGTGACTTAGTTTACCATTTAATACATATATATACAGTACATATATGAAAGGCCAGGGATGAAGGATTGGTACACAAATCAGTTGACTCCTAATATTTAATAGCAATTGTAATAATCCCTATGAATGTAATTAAATAAATTCATGAGTGCCTCTCGACAAACATTTTTCTAATGCCATAAATAGCTGTAATAATAATATATTATATATGAGAGAGAAAATAAAAATAAAAGCCATAATAAACTGCATCCTAAATGGTAATATAGTTTTGCATTAAGTGTTTTTTAACACAAAACTATTTATATTTTTATATACATTTCTCTCCCAAACTACAACTCCGTTGTCATCCACTCTGAGAGCAGTAATCAAATCAAACGATAAATAGTTAGTGAATACGAAATATACGCTATTTTTGTGATTCAATGTATTCATAGGCAGAGAGTGTGTGAGTCTATGAGTCTGTGAATGAGTGTTGCATTGTTTGCAGTGCACAGCACTAGCATCGAGTCTATCGTATGATAGCATTGGCTGAGCACTGACTCACACTCGCCGTCAGTCTGTGTTTGCATTCACTCAACACAACACTGACTCTCGCTTTCAAACACTGATTGTCTGATTGTTTTCTGAGATTCATATCATTGTTATAATTGTTGTCATTATCATAATCATGTGAATCATTGGTGTCTAAGTGTTGTCTATTTATGTGCTATCAGTGACTGTTAGTGACTGCCAATCAATCGGTGATTTACACGTTGCATGTGATGTGCAGTCATTTCAATGATAATCGTATGGATTAATTGGTGACCAATTGATTAACTCATGTTTTATTCAACCGATTAGTGACACAAATATCGGCCAAACTTAAAGTAAGTCTTCGTTTGAGTGACCATTGAATGCAGTATTAATTGGGTGTCTGTTTTGGACACTCGTGTTGCTGCCATGTCTTGATCCATGTCTTGACCCATGTCTTGATCCATGTCTTGATCCATGTCTTGATCCATGTCTTGATGAATGCCTAATGAGTGATATGTGTATGTCTTTGTGTCCAGTGGTGGTGACAATCAATGGAAACATCGGAGCCGTCGACATCCACGACAAGCACTTCCAATAGCTCTGCCAATTGTTCGCCAACTTCAGCGAGTAGTAGTGGTGGCAGTGGTGACACTCCCGGCCAGTCGGTCGACGAGTTCCTCAACACCGGTCGCACCGGAAGACGGAATGCGATGCCAGACATTCTCGAGGAGAAGTCATCCCAATTAAGTACATCTGATTTGCCCAATGAGTTGCAGAAACTCAACTTCAATGGTATTTAGCATTCATTAGCCGTTGATTATGTCATGCATTCATAGCTCCCATCAATCACTCGATGACTGATAATTGATTTTTTATTACTTATTATCCATTCATTGATTGCATTTTAATCTCAATTTATACATTCATTTAGTTTTTTCTATTTTATCCCTTAATTCCACTCAAATATATTTGTCACATGTTGCTGTCATTTAATTATAATTTATAAACAATTTGTGTCTCATTTATTGCATAAATCGCTGTTCAAAGTATCAGTTTATAAGTGATTTTATCTTTTTATTTGAAACCAAAAATTTTGTGCCAAAAATGTTTAGTTTTTTCAAATAAATTAAATTCTTATAATCTTTTTGAGTTTGATTACTGTATTATTTGTTTTGTGAAAACCATTATTGAATTGCAAGTAATTTATTAGAAATTTAATTTGCAATCACATTAGTACCGGTAATACCGGTGCCCTTTTGTACACACCATTAGATCCAAGGCTTAGTGATATGAAATGAATACTAAACTATTGTTTAGATGTCTTATTGAATGTAATTATTTGTAATTAAGGCATAAAATGATATTTCATTCAAATCCCGACTCATTATCATTTAGACTCGACTCCAGCGAACGGAAGTAGCGGTGAATCTTCTTCGGGAACTGCTTCTTGTAGTAGTACTCAAAATAAATGAGTTCTTCGTATTACACATCAAATGATATATGATTTGAAATTAAGAGCAGTTTTTCGCGAGAATTCTCTTGAAATATGAAACCAAAGTATTTCATATAAAATATATATAAATAATTTGTGAGTCAATAGACAACTTACTCTATGATTGAAATCTAATGTTATGTCAACTCTATTATTATGAACTCAATTATCGGCAGAAAAAGTCAATACGAAAGAAGGTCTCGTTTTTTGTATCTAATCTAACGTTTGGCTCGCAATTGGCATTCAATACACAGAACTGTTTTTCAATGAATATATAACTACTTAACTGTAAGAGTCATTGCTTTCTATGGAATATATTGTCACATAAAATGCTTTTCCAAAAACACATAATATTTGAGACAATTTGCAACGATTCTTATGAAACAAGTGAATCACTGCTAAAACAAATGGTTGTATTGCCAGTAAATGCCATAGAAGTGATCGAATTGTTGTTAATAAATAACTTATAAAATGATAAATACGTTGATTGTCTACACTGTGGTAACTGTTGTACTGTACAGTAGTTTGGTTACTAGTAATATTCGGCACCGGTGGCTGTGATAGACTCTTAGAGTTGTGGCGATGACTGTGTTGGCGATTGATATGGTGTTGAGTGCAGCCAACAGACAGTAAATGGTTTTGATGTTTACATTAATTCAAATTCTCACAGAAGTATAACTCTATTAGAAAAGCCATTTTCGGCTCAACTCTCGTGATTAAGGCAAACCTAACGGTAATGATGTGTCACAACAACCAATACATCAGTTTTTATTGAACATTAAGACCAAACCTAAAACATCTAATGGTCTTAAACTCTCGCTAATGAATCATCACTTCATTTAAATGTAAATAATAATTGTTTGCATTTTTCGTAACACACTTCTCAGTCCTTACGACTAACCCAACAATTTTTGTAAAACATATTCAATAACTTCATAACAATTTAATCACAAGAATTGGATATAAAGTAATGAAAAGAGCCATTTCTAGTCATTATATAAGTTATATATTATTATACAAAATATACAGTCAAATAAATATTTCATAAAAATAGTATACTTCAAGATATAATTTAATTTTCTAATCTCATTGTATAATACATGAAATTTTATTAACGTTTTTGTTTTGTAAAATAAATATGAAAATAAATAAAAGACAATTTTGTGGACAATTATGTGATTATTTTGCACTTTTATCTCTAATTTCGTCTAATTATGTGCCAAAAACAGCCTAATGTTTGCGATGTCTATGTGTTTCATGGGATTCATGTCTATGTTTACTGTATTTATGTTCACTTTTATAGTTATCTTTGGTTTCATTTGTTTTATGAGTTTTATGTCTTTGTCGATGAGATTCACTGGTCTTTGTGTTTGCATCGCTGTGTGAGGTTTGGTTGGCTCCCAGTGTTTGGCAATGATTATCGATAACTTTTCTGAGGATTTCTGTGTAAGACTTTCCTCTTATGTGAACGTTTTTAGAGCTTTTGTATGACTGACGTCTTCTCTTCATATCCCTATTCATAGCAATCATTTCGAGTCTGTCGACCACTTCTTGCTTTTGTTTGTCAGGATTTGTGTCTAATTTCTCCCGAACATCACTAAACAAATCAATGGTCAAAGACTTCAGCGACTGTTCCGACTGTTTGTCGTCTATAGTGGACTCATCTCTAGTTTTTCTATTCGTTTGAATGACGTGTGAATAAAGAGCTAATCGTTGTTCAGATGATAACTCAATACGCGATCGATTGCCTCGAAAGCCATCACCTATTGGTTCGCCTAAAGGGTAGACCCAAATGTCATCAAAAGTTAATCGATAAAACTCGAGGAAACCTTTGCACAAAACACTTGTTTCTCATAGAATAGTGCAAACAATTGATACCTTAAGTGCTTTATTGGAAAATTCAAAGAAAATTACTTTTAAATTAAATTATATTTATATTTAAGGATACAATCATTTGAATCCAAATCTTATTTATGGTTAGTTTATCGAAAATCTGTTGAATTGCTGTAAAATAAAACCAAATGCAATGAAATAATCCATAAAATGACTTTATTTGGCGTTTATGTCAACAAATGGTATAATAAAAATAGCTTTTATGAGTCTATCAAAAGTCCATTCAATGTTTTAAATCAAATTTATAGAAAGACTTATTAGTCAAACAGGAAATTGTTTTTTACTTATAATACATACCAGTCGATCGTATAGTAACTACACTACTGTATGGATACTACAGGTATACCATTGCCAATAGTATAGGTCTATAGGATGACAGGTATTGTATAGCAATAGCTCTCACTGTTATATAACTTTCAATCGACTCAAACCTTATTAACTTTGAGTGAATAGTAAACTAATATTTACCCAAAATTGTGTCTTCAATTTGTTTATCGATCACAACGGGACTGATGTCTGCGCTCTCACTGTAATAAAAGGCAGAACTCGGAGGAAGTGTTTCCTAGAAATCAATGACAAAATATATGCAATAATATTGAGTTTGTGTTGAATACAGGGTCTGATTGATGGCCACAGAAGTGCTATTCACTCACAATCTCCTCATTTGTCAATCCGTTTGCCTTTAATTCACACTTTTCTAAGTGTTTGCCAATTGATTGACAGGACATGCGGTGACGGCTATCATACGGACACAACACCAATGGCTCACACTATCCGCACAAATATATATATCAATTAGACTTCACGTCACAGACTAATACATATAAATTGATTCACACTTTAAATTATATTCAATGTTTAGACTCACATTCAGGACTTGCTTTTCATCCCAATTCAGTTCACTTAACAAACTCTGCACTGATTTGTGACATTCAGTGCCAAATGCACTCAAATGCTGTATTTGTTGCAAACGTTTGCATTGATTTGATGTCATTTTGATGACCAACTAAACCATTGAACATAATTACAATCAATTGAAACACTTTTGAAAGTAACAAACATATGATTAACTGTCAGTTGAATACGGTTTTGGATTTCATAATATGATATAATATTATTTTGTTTACAAATTTATTACCAATTGTACATAAATAAGGACTCAATATAATTGACAACTTAAACAAGTAATTAATTTGTGATTAATATATAACTAACTTAAAAACAAATATATTTTATGAATTCAATTCATTTGACGCATAATTGGCGTTAAACTTATGGATAATTTAAATGAAATGAATATACTGTACAACAAATGCATTGAATTGAATGCAAACACGTGTGCAGTGATAGTGAGAGCCCTCTCGTGATTGGGCGAGACTTTCATGAATTCAAAATTCAAATCTCGTCTCCAATTGGTTGCGAGGAGAGAGCGGTTCACTAAACAACTGTTTTGAGCGCTATTTGTGTGGAAATCACACAAAAAACAGTCATTTGTTTGGTTTTGACCGCAATTTCGTGAATCAGTTGTTTATACATCACTTGTCCGTCAATTATCACCACATTTCGTGCCATTTGGTGATCAGTGACCAGTCATGTCAGGCGTCACATGGAATTTGGATCCGTTGTCGCGCGTACGTCGACCTCGAAGTCGTCCGCCATTAATGCATAACATCATACGCGTGAAGAGCTACGCGGACATCGAGACCATCTCCAGAGCCACCGACGCTCAGCCATCGGTTCCGCACGACTTCCTGTCGACCATCCGTCGGATATCAGACATTCACCGCAAGAATGGCAGCCGAAACAGCGCGCCGGCCGTCAACTTTGGCGCCTATATGCCAAACCTGAGCATCAGTTCCGGGGACTCGGATGAAGACCAGACGTTCTTGAATTGTCTTAAAGGCATCCAGACGTCGACCCCGCAGACGGCAAGCAAACGTCTGCCAATCGCTGGCCCTTCGTGCGCACCATCGAGTAGTAGCCGACGTGTGGCCAACACTTCCACACCTAATGTTCCCTTAAGTCTCACCAAAAGGTCGGCCAATAAAGCGCTGAAACCTCTGCCAAACATTTTGATGAACCAAACGCTGACACCAATCGGCAGATCAGTTGAGAGTCCGAAGCCCTCGACTGTCATTAGGAGTGAGTTTCCCTTTGAATTTGTTTTGAATAAATGCTAATATTGTTTACATTTACAGAATCAGTGAACAGATCCGTGAAACAGAAGACTCCGATACACGAGAGGACTATGCGATCAGTTGGTCGCAAGAGTTATATACCGGAGTACTTGGAGCGCACAGTTCTCGACAGCAGTCCCTACGGCTCGCCATTCACTCCAATGACTATTGTGAAGAAGAAGAAGAAGAAGTCGAGGAATAATAAGACAATTAATAACACGACTGCTGTCAACAACACAACGCTCTTCAACGACACGACCGCCACTCAAATGCATCGCTCCTTCCGGTCGACCACTACTCAAACAAACGATAGTCTGAGACAAATGAGTGATGTCTGCAATCAGACCTTCGATGTCCCCATAATTGACAAAACCATTGATCAGTCGTTGACTCGAATGAACGACCGCTACAAGAGTATAGAGAGGGGTCGGGATATGACGGCAGGTATTGACACCGATGTGATGCCTGGTCTCAACTTAACAGGTCTTGAGTTAAATGAATCAAACGGTAAGCAAATGGCTGTCGGAGAGGCCGTCAATGATGTCGAGACAATGGATAATAATGTTGAGGACGTAGAAGAAGATAATGAAGAGGACAGTGAAGTCGAAGATGAATTGAGTAATGCTATCGATGTTGACAATGATATCGATGATAAAGACAATGACGAAGAAGAGAGTGAAGTCGAGGCCGAAGATAATGCAGAGGAGAGTGAAGTCGAGGCCGAAGACAATGCAGAAGAGAGTGAAGTCGAGGCCGAAGACAACGAAGAAGAGAGTGAAGTTGAGGCCGAAGACAATGCAGAGGAGAGTGAAGTCGAGGTCGAAGACAATGCAGAGGAGAGTGAAGTAGAAGCCGAAGACAATGAAGAAGAGAGTGAAGTCGAGGCCGAAAGCAATGCGGAAGAGAGTGAAGTCGAGGCTGAGGTCAATGAAGAGGAGAGTGAAGTCGACGTACAAGACAGCGAAGAAGAGAGTGAAGTGGAGGCCGAAGACAATGCAGAGGAGAGTGATGTCGAAGATCTGGAAAAGGATGTCGAGAAAGATGTGGTCATTGAGGAGAACAACAATATTGTTGAAGATTTAAATACTAATGTCAACGAAGAGAATAAAGACATTGAAGATGATAACGATGTCTTCATTCCTCTCAATGATATCGAAGACGAGAACAACGATTGCGGAGATGTTGACAATAATGCCGAAGAAGTTAATGTCGTGGAAACGGCTCCCAATGATATCGAAGATCATAGCAGTGATGACGAAGGCATTGATAATAATGACGTGGAAATGGTAACCAATGAAAGTGATGCCGAAGACGTGGCCACAGGCCATGAGGAGCAACAGATCCCAGATGTGGAGTCAAGCAAAGAGACCGTCGAAGAGAATGAAGGAGAGTTGAGGCGATCGAAACGCAATCGATTACAACCTCTGGAGTTCTGGAGAGGCGAGAGAGCTGTCTATAAGAGAGACAGCTCTGGAATCACCGAAAAGATCGTAACAGTTCTCGAAGGCTCTCAAGAAATACGAAGAGTTCGCACAAATAATACGAAAGGAATTAAACGAAAGTTGAATTTCGATGAGAAGAGAGGCAAAGAGATAAACATTTTCGACTTAAGTATTCACAAGAAAGTGAAGACCAATAAAGAGAAACCGAACTCGAATATCAAGTCATTCGACGATATGGTGTGGAAAGTGTCGGCTCAGAGCGAGGGCGTCGACATCGCCATCATCAACAAGAACAGAGCCAAAGGCGACGCCATCGGAATGTTGCGCTTCCAGGGAATGGCCACTAAAAACAAGTCCCGAACCGGCGATTATGAGACACATCTGTGCGTCACATACGGCGCGCTTCTACTTAAAGTGGACACCAGTTCCAGTTGTGTCATCAAAACGGGTGACAATTTCACCATCAAATCCAACACTAATTACTCGTTGAGTAATCTAAGGAAAGACATCGCATACCTGTCTTTCACTGTATTAAAAGACTGATTGTAATTATTTTCCATTCATTCGCTTCATAGACATTATTATTAACGTATGTTTAAATTCATATTATATAATATTATCAATACTTTCGCATTTCTATCAAAACGTATATGACTGCAAACTGTCTCTAATTTTTATTGATTTTTATTTTCATCTAAATTTTGATTTTTTTGATTTTAATTCCTTTTTATCCCTATATATAATCATACATTTACTCTGTGTTTATATTCATTCATA
>CAJPVJ010001460.1:0-16353 GCA_905397405.1 Oppiella nova | reverse complement strand
AACTCCCACTCCAGCATCAACACCCACTCCAGCATCAACTCCCACTCCAGCATCAACACCCACTCCAGCATCAACTCCCACTCCAGCATCAACACCCACTCCAGCATCAACTCCCACTTCAACTTCAACTTCAACTTCAACTTCAACTTCAACTTCAACTTCAACTTCAACTTCAACTTCAACTTCAACTTCAACTTCAACTTCAACTTCAACTTCAACTCCCACTCCCACTCCTGATACAGGTTTAATTAATTACATGTTAAATAATTATAAATTTTGAATCTAGTTCATTTTTATAAAGATAATCAAAAAAATTTATGAATTACAGAAGAAATAGTAATCGATAGCATCGAAGAGGTTGAGAAAAATGTGGATGAATTGACGAATAAAACCAATAATTATAGTGAATTTGAATCCATTGATGAGTTGATAGATGCGATCGAAATAATTGATAAAATAAGTGAATATTTACAAACAAATGGCTCAACACTTAATGATACTGTGGCTATGAATATATCGCAAAATTTGGTGACACTTGTGAGTCAAGTAATCGATCAAAACGTTTGGATGAATACGACTGTTAAGAGTGAAGAGACCGTAGAGTTGGCGTCAAAACTGTTATATAATATACAGACCATTGCTTTTGCGGCAAATTGCTATTTAAATGCACAAAAAAATACAATTATAATTGAGAGCAAGAATTTGGTTGAAAAACATTATTACTTTCATTTGACAGAAGAAATTAATTTTAAATATAATTCTTCATCAATACTAATACCAAATGGTAATCATTATGAAGGAAGTGGTGGTGATATGTGTTCATGTGTAAGGTATACCTCTATGGGTACACATATTTATAAATTGGGACAATATTTAACTCATGGTATGATTGACATACAAATTAATAGCCCTATCATTGGGTTCAATATTAGAAATACTAATACTAGCCATGAATTCACTGATGGATCTAATGTTAAAATTAGGTATTTATCAAAATAATATTTGAGAAAGGGACATTTATTCCGTAGAAATTGTTTTTATATCCAGATAATTGATGGTATTCATCATACTCATAAACAAATGATCGTCTACGTGCATAAATGGGTTATGTATCTTTCAAATCAAACTGTATACATAACATAATCATTGCATTTATAATATCTAATATTATTTATTACTTTAAGAAATGCAATGATTGTGTTATGTATACAGTTTGAATTGAAAAATACATAACCCTTTTTAAGCACCCAGTGGATCATATTATATAATCTTGATATTAAAGTAATTTCTACAGAATATATGTTCTTAGTCAATTATTAATTATTTACTAGTTTTTAATAACTTTTAATAGCCTAAAACACAAAAATCGTTTGGTTTTAGGCGATAGAGTTTTGTGTGTTTTCTGGGACTTTGATTGCAAGAAGTGGTCATCAGATGGATGTCGACTAATAGAGAGTGAATCCAATCGCGAGACAACTGTCTGTGAATGCAATCATTTGACTAATTTTGCGGCTCTTATGGACACTTCCGGTCGAGAAGATGATAATGATTTAGGAAAAAATATTTCCACATATATTTGTTGCAGTCTTTCAATCATTTGTTTAGCAATATATTTGTTATTTTTGTGGCGAAAAAAGCTATTTAACATTAGATGTAAAAATATCGTACGGAGTGAACATTCGTTAGGATTTCTGGAAAAGCAAGATTTTTTTGTTATGAATTTATGCATTTGTCTATTGATTACAGATTTGCTTATTATTGTTGGAATGGATCGAAAAGATAGCGGGGTAATTATTTTTATATATTACTACCAAGAATATATAACCAATGTGTTTTTTCATGAATATTTTTCAGAGAACGTAAAACTGCTTTACGGGTAAAGTATCAATATAAGTTTTGAAATATGGCATATCTTGTACTATGTCTATACAAATAATTTATTTTATCAATATTAACTTTATACCAGTATTTTAAAATGAGAAATCATGATTAATTTCACGTACAAGATATGGCACATATAAAAATTTATAATTTACTCGTAAAACAGTTCTCTGAGAAATATTTATAAAAAACAAATAGACTGTTTCCTTGGTACTGATATTGGTTATTAAATAATAGGAATTATTATAATTTTATTTCAATTTCAATATTACTATTATTAGCAGCTTTGTCAAATAATGTCAATGCTGTTATTATATTCAATTTTGTCGGCATTTGTTTGGATGTTTTTGAATGGATACCAGTTCTACCGTTTGGCTAACAATGCATTCAATATTGACTATAATAAACCATTATACCTCAAACTGGGTTACGGACTACCGGTGCTTATTATTGCGATATTCTTTCTACACATTATGCTTCAAGACAATGGTATCGGAATGTTTGAGGAACACCTAACCGGCCAGTATTTGTATGAAATTGTTTTATAATTTGAAAATATGTTATAAACTCATAAAATTATTAAACTACAGTTGTTGGATATCGTCCCAGGCACATCCCGAAAACGTTTATGTATTAATCGGTATATGAATACAATATTAGTCTGACAATATTATCAGAGTTAGACAACCTTATACAATTGATCAATGGTTAATTTCTGAATCGAAAATTAAGTGCACTTTTTTGGTTTTGTATGATAGTAATAGTTTCTATTCTGGCTATACTAGTATAAGTATACACACACAAAAAACTGCCCTGATGCTACTAATCAGAATTATACCAATTACCAAATGTAAAAGATTATCTAACACGGATCTATATTTGCAATATTTTAATAATAGATTACATAATTTACGTTTAGTTCCCGCAATGTTATCGATTGTATTAAACATTGCATTCGTTGCATACTTATTATACAAATCCAAAGTGAATGTGAGTTTACGATACATCCTATCGTTTGTATGGATTTTGTTCAATAGTGGCATTTCGTGGACACTATTTATATTTTATATCCATCGCTGGACTCCATTTCCCCTCATATTCTCCTATTTATTTATATTCTTCAATGGTTTACAGGTATATCATGTGTTTTATATTAAATATTTTGCATTGATTAATTTATAAAATTATGTCATTAAAGGGAGTATTTATAGTAATATATCAGATGAAAATACGTCTGGAATGGTTCGATAGACGAGTGAAATAAACTTTGCTTGTTAACCACGAAATATTAACATTAAAACCTTTATTTAAGTATATTATTAATTTAATATTATAACGATGTTTCAATATTACTCTTTAAATTATAAAATGTCTTGCCACCTTTTACCAAATTGCTTGAAAATGTTGAAACCCCCCTTTTCTTTGAGCATTAATTTTGAAAAATAATATAATAAAAATATAAAATACCTTTATTACAAATTGATAATACTCTAAATCATAGATGTCCAATACAGCTATATTTATATAATTTCTATATACTTATAACAATAATAATTGCATAAGCTCAAACAGTTCCACTACTTCTGGGTCCGACACCTACCGGTGCCTCAATCCATATTAGACCGCTTCCTATCGTTGGCCACACAGCTAGAGGACGGCCTACGAGAGTACGTCTCCAACAAAGCCACGCATTTCCAGACATTGAACTCAAGACTGGTTATATCGTATCTACCGGTGCTGTCATTGATAAGCTTTCAGTGGACAGTCTGTTGGACACGACAGAGGACATACACCACGTGGTGGCCACGGCTTTGAACGCAAGTCTGGCTGAAAATATTGTGTCGTTTAGGCGACAGGTCGTGGATTTGGCGGTCAATGGGACGCAGCCTATCACTCAATTGGTGTCGGCTTTGAAGGCTGTGTTCGGAGGGACTGTCGATAGTATACTGACTGATGTGAAGGCTGTCCGACAGGGACTGGTAGCTACTGAACAGACTGTCCGCAAACAACTTAATACTACTACAGGTGCCGACCGTAGAGATGAGTTGCAAACTATTGACAACCGTTTGGTCCGAGAGGTTGGCGTTTATGACGAACTGGTGGATCAGGTGTCAGGTATTGTGGCCAGAGTTGGGCAGCTCCGGGATGTTAATCACAATTCACTGGTAGCTAAACGAGCGATAGATGCCGGAAAGGTTGTGGACAATTTGATCACCCTGCCCTATTTGCTAATAATTGCCGCTTTTAACTATGCTCTTGGTTAAATTGTGCTAATACAAATAATAAATCACTAAATAAGTGTTGTTCTTTAAATGTTATTTAAAGTTGTATAATACTAAATAACTTATAACTCATTTGTTAGTAAATAAATTTTGAACTGACATAACAATACGAATAACAAAACAAGGCTTGAAAGCTATGCTATAAAACCCACAATTACAAGAAAATAATTATAGAGTCACTTATAATGTTATAAATTATAGATCTTTATAGTCTATCCATGAAAGCCTATAAAATTATATGTTATCACAATTTAAATTTTATATTGTATTAGCTTTGTAAAATTAAATTAATTAGAAGCAAGTTATTGGAAATAAAGTGTGAAGAGACCATTAAAAGGAGGGCAAGAAAGGGGATGACAAACCAAAACTATAACCAATTTTTTCTGCGTAGATGTGGGTAATAATTTTTATAATACCAGTAGATTAATATTTTTATGAAACAGTAAATAAAATAATAAATTATATTATAAATTTTATGATAGCAATAAATATACGAAATTCATTATGAAATATATCATGTTACCATGGCATAAAAGATATGATACCAATTGTTACTCGCATACACAGTAAGAAATTTATGTTTACCCTAAAGTCAGTTATAATAAGCGACATATAATAACACAACTAGTATTTTTGTGTTTTTAATTTTATAAACTACATTAATCATATTTTATATTAATTTTGTAAAATCTAAATCTAAATTAACTTACCTCGCAATATCAACATACAAAAATGAACAAGTTGTATAGAATTTTTTATAATTTACTTGTTGCGATATGCTTTTCAATATCCGTGACCACGGTGCCAGTTGATGAATTTTATGCCTACGGAGTTGAGCATGGTGACATTCGACTGAATCCACGAAACAAAGATGATGGCAGTTCAGACGAGATCCAACTGACCGCGGGATTCCGCTATTTTGACACCACCCACCATTCATTGTGGGTCAATGTGAACGGGGCCATTTCGTTTCGGCAGGCCATCGCCACGTACACACCCGTTTGCGTGCCCGTGTCCCGTGAGTTTACCATGATCGCGCCCTTTTGGGCGGACGTTGACTTGAGCTACGGTGGCGACATATTGTACCGAGACACTACAGAACCGACCGTGCTCAATAAAGCGTCCAACGATATTATGAGAGCGTTTCCCGAATTTAGTGGCGTCGAAGTTACCTGGGCGTTTGTGACCACCTGGCTCAACGTGAGTTACTACGGAGCCAATGGATGCTCGGTACGATCGCGCAATACGTTTCAAAGTGTGCTGGCTAGCAATGGCGCTCATTCGTTCGCCATATTCAACTATAACGATATCACGTGGACCACGGGATTGGCGTCCGGGGGTCAGTGTCCAGGAATCGGTGGGACTCCAGCGAAAGCGGGTTTTGATCCAGCTGATGGCGCGAGTCTGTTTAGTATACCAGGATCGTGTACGAACGATATTATCTCAATCAATAAGAGGTCAAACATGAATGAGCCAGGCATGTGGTTATTTCGCGTTGATAACGAAACTATTAAATCAGCCGGATGTGAACCCAAATTTTCTAGCATGCTGAGTGTTGTCCCTAATTTTGTGAATATGTACGGGCACGTGCCATTGCAATTATCAGGGCCATGCTTCGACGCGACCGATGATATAATTTGCAGGTTTATGGATAAAGTAAAAGGGCCAATAGACGTGCAATGTATTGTGGACGGGCTACCGAGTAATCACCGTGCACTATGTATTGCACCATATTTGTATAGTGGTGGGAGAATGAACATTGATTTAATCGTTAATCGAAATGGATCCGAGACTATTTATAACGGCTACTTATACGTCATTGAGCCACGGGAGAATGATAAACAAGTTGACATACTGATCACTAACGCATCGAATACGGAAATTAATATAAAATTCACATGGAACACAACGTATTTCGACGCGAATACCACATTGAGCATACAAATGTACACTTTTGATGACGCTAATGATGAGTGGTCACGTGTAATGACAATGGTGGATAATATTTCGAATAGTGGCCACTATGCGAGTAATTTTAACAAGCTACTCCTTCCTGAGGAAATTTGGAATTCAGCAACTATAGTTTCGGTGGAGCCAACGGGTAGCAAGGTGACACGTTTTAAACGCGGATTTTGGAGCGATTTGGGCAAGGCACTATTCTCGGCGTTCGTAAATGTTGTTGAATTTTTTGACGATATTTTTGGTGACACCTGCATGGAGTGGTACCGTGGCGACCCTGGCGGTCCAACGGACCTAATACCGTGTCCACCGACAGTCACGCAATTTCAGGCTGATCCACGCTACGAAATTGACCCGGGTTGCACGTCGGCACCGTGCGAATTTCACCCGGGTGCCGATTTTTGTATACGATCCCGAACGCCTAGCCCTAGTGGCGGAGGACAACAGTGTTGTTACCTTGGTGACAAAATATTACTCGGTCCACGTGGCGGCGGCACTGTAGACAAAAGTCATCACAAAAACGGTTTCTTAAAAATTGATCATTTCAACGCCGACGTATTGCCCTGGATCAAATGTTGCAAGGACAAAAGTGACCAACTCTGCCATCGGTACTACGAAAAACGACCGTCCGACCCGGGTACAAACTACGAGCCGCCACAACCTTCGGGCGCCAGTGGCGACCCCCATATTTCAACGTTCGACGGCGTTGACTATACGTTCAATGGCGCGGGTGAATTTTGGTTGATCCGCGATGGGCCCGGTATGCCAATGGCAGTTCAGTCGCGTATGGAAATATACGTTGATAATAAGGGCGACGCACGAAACGCTACAATATTTACGGCGTTCGCAATGAAAGGGCGCTACACGCCATTGATACAGGTTTCAAAAATCACCTTGCCACCAATCTATACGACTCGTGTAACGTTTGCTCTTATGTTTTGCTCTAGGTACAAAAATCAATGTTACGTACAGTGGATATTTATGTGGATAATTTTATAATGGATTTGAGTGTCCCTGAACTCTATGACACAACGTATAATGGTGTACAAGTGACCATTGCGAGTGATAGGAGCATGGTGACGATATCATTTGCGAGTGGTTTTAATTTTGTCATCTCAACCAATGGCCAAGCATTTTCCATATTTAGTACATGCGATAAGAAGTACATTAATAAAACCCGGGGCCTTTTAGGTGTTTACGATGGCATCAAGGAAAATGATCTTCAAGACCAACATGGTAATATTATTGATATAACCTCATCACAAAGCGATATACATTACAAGTTTGGACTTAAATGGCGAGTGTTGGCCGCGGATAGTTTATTTTTATATACAGGTAAGTTTATTAATATGCTTATCTAAATATATAAATACAATTGTATACATAAGCTTGTATAAATAATCCTATTACACTGTAATAACAATTATAAATTATAATTTGTAACCAGCTAAGAAATACGATGACTATAATATCGAAAGTTTCGCGCCTGACCTCACTGATCCGAGCATGTTCAATGTGACTGAGCATGCTCAAATGCTGTGCGGTCAGTCCATTGATTGTCTGTACGATTATATTGCAACGGGAAGCGCTAGCGTGGCCAACCACACAAAATCCGTTAGAAATGACTATAACCAAATCGTTCGAATTTATGAGAATAAAGTGACCACGTGTCCACCATTGAGTTACCCTGATAATGGCTACTTTCACGCTGAAAACTTTCTACCTGGTAGCGTTGCGAGTTATGGTTGTTTTGAAAATTTCACATTGCGAGGAATTGTGACAATTAAGTGTCACGATAATGGCACGTGGAGTGACTCGGCCCCTATATGTGAGTCACAAAATGATACTAATGACCAGGGAAATAATACTGAGCAGGGTGGCCTATTATATATCATATTGGTTGGAATTCTAGTATTGGTGACGTTTGCTATTACCTTAATTATATTTCGACGCTACTATAGTGCCCGTAAAAGGAGGCTATATAATCAGGTTTACTAACCCTGATATCTTTTTTTATAAACATTGAGTTCCAAAAGTTTAAATTCTTTCAACAAATATGTTTTATAAGATACCGTGTTTATAAAAATATCTGGAAATTGTTTAATAATTTTTAACTCTTCTTTATAAGCTATTACATTTTTACATCAACGATTTTTGTTTTATCTGGTTATAAAATAATTTGATTTATTTGTATGAACTCTTATTTTATAAAATACAGCATATAAATAAATTAGTAACAATTAAAAACATAATATTGTACAGTACCACACGTTTATGATTAATTGGTATAAACTTTATAACCTCACCAAGGGCATATTTACGCATTTAATTCAGTTTTAAATTACTATATTCGTAACAATATTATGAGTACTAAAATTGCTACAACCTGTATACAATTAATTGTATAAATACAACGTTAATGTAAAACACTGAAGGTTAAATGTGTGATATTAACAAAAACTCTGAAATATACAAATAATTAATTATTTTAATTTTAACATATACCTTTTTAAATTTAGAAACTATATTTTAAAAGTTATATTAATATGGTCAGTCAAATTACCACATGTGATGTTCACATTATTCACAAAAATAATAAAATTTTCTAGACATATAATTATTATTTCCGCTTACATTAATAAATTGAAAAGTATATAAACTCGCACAATTTACTAACAAAATTCATTGAAAATTTAAAACATTTATTCATTTATTAACTAATAGTAAAAGTTATACTAATAATTAAAATGTTGTTAAACACTATTGTCGTGGCACTGGTCGTGAGCACCGGTATTAACTGTCTATCATTAGACAGTATCAAAGCCGATGTAAGCGCCGGTATCTAGAAAGGCTTGGGACAGGTATTTGACTCGGTTGACCAGGCTAAGTTGACTGTAGGCGCCAATGCCAACCAAATTGACAATTCAGTGGTGAATGGTATCCAAGTCATACATACCGGTGTCAAGTCTAACAAACTGTCCACTCAACTAAACCTGGCTCTCAAACAGTTCCACTACTTGCAAGCACTCAGTGGACAACCTGTTGGACTCGGCAGAGGACATACACCACGTGGTGGCCACGGCTTTGAACGCAAGTCTGGCTGAAAATATTGTGTCGTTTAGGCGACAGATCGTGGATTTGGCGGTCAATGGGACGCAACCTATCACTCAATTGGTGTCCGCTTTGAAGGCTGTGTTCGGAGGGACTGTCGACAGTATACTGACTGATGTGAGGGCTATTTGACAGGGACTGGTAGCTACTGAGCAGACTGTCCGCAAACAACTTAATACGACTACAGGTGCTGACCGTAGAGATGAGTTGCAAACCCTTGACAACCGTTTGGTCCGAGAGGTTGGCGTTTATGACGAACTGGTCGATCAGGTGTCAGGTATTGTGGCCAGAGTTAGGCAGCTCCAGGATGTTAGCGACAACGCACTGGTAGCTAAACGAGCGATAGATGGCGGAAATGTTGTGAATGATTTGATCACCCTGCCCTATTTGCCAATAATTGCCGCATTTAACTATGCCCTAGGTTAAATTGTGTTATTACCGTTAATTAATCAATGTTTCTAAAAATTTTCAATAAATAATTTGCAAGTTTATAAGTGTGCAAAGTTTATAAATTGAGACAATTAAATTAGAATCACACTTAATTACTTATAATCATATTTTTACTTAGGTAGAAAAATAAATATGTAAGACATATCAAATTGAAACACATGGAAAATGATATAAATTGTTGTTTGATTGTTGTACTTCGAAAATTTTATTTAATATTTAATTAAGTCAAATATTTATATTATATGAAGTGATATAATATTTTATTTTTAAAATAATTTTATGAAAATTAACTTTAATTATAGAAAATTTTCAAATACTTGACATTATGTCAAGTATTACCCCTTCCCTTGATACTTGACGAGACTTGAATGACAAAGTGAAATACTTGACAGTGGGCAGTCTAGTATTATTTAACAACAAAAATAAAATAATATTATTTACATTGAAAATTTATATATTTTAATAAGACTTTAATCATATTAATTGTAATAGTTCCGCGATGTAAACATTTATATCGTTTTTACAACTTAATTACTTGTTTTAACAAGTAGTCCTGTGAAATATAGCAATATAAATGTTAATGTTAATCATAAAGCTCATGCACTTATCAGTAATTTATAAAATATTTTATTAATTTATCAGTAGCATTTCAAGTTCCTTAATAAGGTGTTACGCAAGTGGGTTACTGTGTGATACTTCAATACATGCATGTTTATTGCCATACATAAAATAGCGATTTTCATTGATATTGTACCAATCAGCAAAATTATATTAGTCTAGATGAGTTTATCAAACATTATTAAAATATGGTGTTTTGATAACAAATTAGATTGAATTATCTGTAGTTTTATTTTAAAAATGATCAAATACCCTGCATATATTGAGGATATCATGAAATACTTAACATTATATACAGTAAACATCAATTAATATTTTATCACAATACTGGTATAATATAAATATGCATTGTAATCTACTAACTATAGATCATTATTATAGCATCCAAACCTAGGTGGTATAAAAGACCTTTATATTATTAGTCGCAACTGCTCTGACACTGGCAAATAGACTTTATATTCGTAGTCGTTGATTTGACCTACAATACCTATAGTGGTAAAATCTTATCCAATTTATAACGGTTCCGACCATAATATCATTGCATGTGGTATATCGATGGAATCAGCTCAATGAGTAGAGTAAAAAATTATCTTCTTTAGTTGAATAAAATTGAATTATCTTCTTTGACCATGGAGGAATATTAGCTGATCCAGATTAAGAAATGAATTTCTTAACCTACTCATTGTGCTGATTCCAACCATATATCAAATGCAATGATATGATGGTCAGAACCGTTAATATTTTAGTATTGTAGGTATTGTAGATCAAATAAACGTAGGAAAAATCATAGACAACCCTTTATATTATTAGTGGTTGGTCGCAATTAATCAAATAGATTGTTAAATAGTTATTTATTTTCTAAAGTCTTAGGTAAAATCCCTTTATAATTGAATATAATGACAAATAATTTGAATAATTTATGAATTAGACAAATAATTAACTGTACTCATCAATTAATTCGTAAATATAATCATATATTAGTCACTAAACATGATTAAATTAATATCAAAAGAAAAATTCAATTTTGATTTCTTATAAACAAAAGGATTTAAAGGTTTTAGTATATTTGTAGAATTACAGTATATTTTGTTTTTGTATGAAATACAAATCAATTAATTTTATATTTTATTTTATTCATTAAAATAAAAAGTTTAATAAAGATTATCTTAAATTTACATTTTTGCGTTAATTATGTATAAATATCTAAAATAATTAAAATAGTTATGAACCTATCAAATAGTTATTTATAGGTAAAATAAGTCTCCTAAAATTACCCTTATTACATGATACGTATACATAATTAAACTCATAAAGTTCTCCGATATCCCAGCAAGTGGTTAACTAACTGAATTTGGATGCTTTAATCATTATAATAAAATGACTAGAAATAAGATAAATTTAATTTATTTTTTTATATTACTGTAATATAAATCTATTGGGGACTATAAAATATTAATAATATAAGTTATAAGTTCGTAAAAGCATATGCAATTAGTAGCATTATTTAATTGCAGTTTAAAAATCCTGTCTATTATATAAGTCTTTAAAAAATCAAAAATCTGTTATAAATGCATTGCAAACCATGTTATACAGAGTTGTTTAAAATATTTAACTTTATATAAAGGGTGAGAAATGTAATTATAAATTTTATTTATTTGGTTAAAGTTTGAATAAACTGGAAAAACTTTTAAAAACTACTACATCGCAACTTCATCGATCTGATTTTATTAATTTAAGTTATAAACTATTTTACATAAGATGTTCAATATATTAATGTTAATTATAAAATCTATTTTTATTGCAAGATATTATATAGTTTGCCTTGATGGCATTGATCTAAAAAATAATAATAATAGAGCAATGACAATTGAGTTAACGGGTGTTTGTGATTATGTGGTAAATGAATGGATACGATGCAAGACTGATGTGGAAAAGAATATGAAAGATGAGTTGAATAAAGTATTTGATCCCAACTCACAATACGCTTCGTACAAATTTATTGAATGGTCGGGTCCTGTAATTGATGGACAAATCACTAGTGATATTATCCCTTATCAGTGGTCAGTGGTCAGTGAACAGATTGGATCTGGATGTAAGTAATCTTAAGGGTATAGATGTTAATCCGCTCAATGGTAGGATCATCACCGAACTGAATGTATTAGGCGGATCCACAACACAATTAACATTTGATCTTACTCCTGCTGCATTGAGGCATAATGTGAAAGGTTTGATTTTTCATTTATTATATTATTTCTAATTGTTCCGGTAATACCTAACATTATAAACCATGTAATAATTATGATAATGTATTGTTTGAAAAATTAATGTTTAAACTTTGTGATGGAATTGGCCATGAACTTACATTTTCAAATTTATTCTCATCATGATAGATTTGCAACATTTAAGCATTAACCTGGATAATAATATTCATCATAATATCAACCAAATGATTAGTAATAAATTAAAATCATTGAGGTTTGTTGGTGATTACACAATGTCTCTCAGTTGGGCTATTGAGAAAAATTATTTATATAAAAACTTGGAATTAATTGAATTTAAAGTATTGAGCGTTGTGAATATTGGTATATGGACATTTAATCTACTTGACTGTCAAGAGGTGGACACCTGTCCAAAATTAACCATAAATTTAGAGAACACTCAATTGAATGAACAGAGTTTAGATAAGGATGCGTTCATGATATCCAACGATAATAAAAAACAATATCACGTCAATTTGGGTATAGAATTTTATTTTCAATATGAATATAATTGATTAAATAATTTTATTGTATGTTCTTTAGCAAAAAACAAATTTAATTTAATACGAGAAGATCTATTTGGAAATATTTTGAATATAAACAGTAAAAGTACGCTCGATATGACTGATAATCCCATAGATTGTAGTGAGGCAAACAAGGTTAATTTTATATGGTTAATATCCAGGAAGGGTTTCTATAAAAATCGTGTGCTAGCTAATTGTGCAAATAGTTTGATATCAATCTGGGATTATTATTCACCACCTGTTCCAGGTTAATAAAAATGCATTTTCATTATAATATAATTTATAAATACGTTAATTATTTATGAATTTTCATTGAAAATACAGGAGAAATAGAAATCGATAGCATCGAAGACGTAGAGAAAAATGTGAACGAATTGACGTATAAAACGCATAATTATAATGAATTACAAACCATTGAAGAGTTAACAGATATTATCGATATAATTGACAATATTAGCACATATTTGCAAACAATTGGTGAGCCTATTGAGCCAACGCTGGCTATGAAAATATCGCAAAATTTGGTGACACTTATGAGTCAAGTAATCGATCAAAACGTTTGGATGAATACCACTGTTAAGAGTGAAGTGACCGTAGAGTTGGCGTCAAAACTATTATATAATATACAGACCATTTCTTTTGCGACAAATTGCTATTTAAATGCACAGAAAAATACATTTAATATTGAGAGCAAAAATTTGGTTGAAAAACATTATTACTTTGTTTTAACAGAAGATTTTACTTTTAAATACAATTCCTCATCAATACTACTTCCACACAGTAATCACTACGAGGGAAGTGGTGGTGATATGTATTCGTGTGTAAATGATACCTCTTTGGGTACATATATTGATAAATTGGGACAATATTTAACTCATGTTATGATTGACACACAAATTAATAGCCATATAATTGCATTTAATATTAGAAATACTAATACAACTCATGAATTCAGTGACGGATCTAATGTTAGAATTAGGTATATATTAATATAGTATTTATAAAAATTTTAACTACCATTGTAACTAAATTTTATAAGTAATTACCGTTGAATAGTTTAAAACACAAGAATCGGTTGGTTTTAGGCGATAGAGTTTTGTGTGTTTTCTGGGACTTTGATCGTAAGAAGTGGTCATCAGATGGATGTCGTCTAATAGAGAGTGAATCCAATCGCGAGACAACTCTCTGAATCATTTGACTAATTTTGCGGTTCTTATGGACACTTCCGGTCGCGAAGATAATCACGATTTGGGGAAAAATATTTCCACATATATTTGTTCCAGACTTTCAATCATTTTCCTTTCAATATATTTGTTATTTTTGTGGCGAAAAGAGTTATTTAACATTAGGTTTAAAAATATCGGACGGAGTGACCATTCGATCGGATTTCTGGAAAAACAAGACTTTTTTGTCATGAATTTATGTATTTGTCTGTTGATTACAAATCTGTTTGTTATTATAGGAATGGATAGAAAAGATATTCGGGTAATAATTGTTTTATATTTATTATTAAATAATAGGAATTTTTATAAATTAATTTCAATTTTAATATTATGAATAGGAGCTTTGTCAAATAATGTCAATGCTATTATTGTATTCAATTTTGTCGGCATTTGTTTGGATGTTTTTGAATGGATACCAGTTCTACCGTTTGGCTAACAATGCATTCAATATTGACTATAATAAAGGATTATATCTCAAACTGGGTTACGGACTACCGGTGCTTATTATTGCAATATTCTTATTACACATTATGCTTCAAGACAATGGTATCGGAATGTTTGAGGAACACCTAACTGGCCAGTATTTGTATGAAATTGATTTGTAATTTGATAAGATATTTATATTATATTACTAATAATAATATTATACTACAGTTGTTGGATATCGTCCCAGGCACATCCCGAAAACGTTTATGTATTAATCGGTATATGAAAACAATATCAGTATTTGTCAACCTATTATAGTTGGTAACTAGTAAATTTTTGAATCTTAAATTGAGTGCACTTTTGTGTGTGTATATAAATAAACTAGTTACCAATTGTAAAAGGTTGGCTCACACAGGTCTATATTTGCAAATTTAAATATATTAAATCAAATAATTTATATTTAGTTCCCGCAATGTTATCGATTGCATTAAACGTAGCATTCGTTGCATATCTTTTGTACAAATCCAAAGTGAACGTCAGTTTTGGATACATTTTATCATTTGTATGGATTTTGTTCAATAGTGGTATTTCGTGGACATTATTTGTGTTTTATATCCATCGCTGGACTACATTTCCCCTCATGTTTTCCTATCTATTTATATTCTTCAATGGTTTACAGGTATATATCATTTGTTTATTAAATATTTCGCATTTATTAATTTATAATATTGTCATTAAAAGGAGTATTTATAGTAATATATCAAATGAAAATACGTATGGAATGGTTCGATAGACGAATTAAATAAACTGCTTGGTAACCACGACATATTAACATTAAAACCTTTATTCAAGTATATTATTATTAATTTAATATTATAATGATGTTTAAATATTACTTTTTTAAAATTATAATATTTCAATAAATTAATATTATATAGATGTTTATTAGTGTTTGCAACTTTCAAACCAAAATTGATTGTTTCATTCATTGTATTCAAGGTAGCAATAATTAAAATCATATCAAAATTATAAATTTATTGTTCAAGATAAATTAGTTTGCAAATGTGTTTTATAAGCTACCGTGTTTATAAACATATCCGTAATTTGATTAATTATTATTAACTCTCTTTTTATAAACTAGTACATTTTTACGTCAATGATATTTTGTTTTATCTAATTTTAAAAAATTTATTCCCAGATTAGCAATCATGATAATTAATTAATTTTAAAATATTTTTGAATGTTGAAACTACAATACATGCGTATTGTTTACATTTAAACAATAAGCTTATGTTATTTAATAAAAATAATTATTTAAACTAAACAAACTTACAAATAAGCTTTTATTTTATTAAAAAATTAACGGTATATTAATTACTATAATCAAATACAGTATAATATACAGTGTTTGACAAAACCCTTTGGACTCGATGTCTTAATATTACTATATGTTAAAGTTGAGCTAGATCAATAGAAAATTTTTGAGAAATATGGTTTTATTGCACCAACATGTTGATATGCCCTATTTGTGCCTGCTCAAAAGGGGCCGGGATGGAGAACGGGTCATCGAGATCTCAAAAACTATAAGTGATAATCGAATTCTGATTTTTGGAAATGATGC